>JAGDQM010016858.1:0-27982 GCA_017580835.1 Termitomyces bulborhizus
AAATACCCTTAGCCTTAAAAATCTGTACTAACCCTAACCTACCTTTGATCTGCCTTTGAGCATACTGCAATGTGACCCACTACTATACATGCCACCACAATCTCTGCAAGGAAAGTTCTACTCTATAAAAATTACATAAAAATAGATACAAACAATGCTACACCCTGTACAAGGTACTGTACACTGGCCTTCTGGCCCGCCTCTTAGCTCTGTATTGTAGCTTGCTGGCATTAAACAGAGATCATTCATTCATTCGACAAATTATAATGTTTATTGATTGTTCTCAAAATAATCAATAAACATTATAATTTTCTTCTTTATTTCTCTTTGAATTATTTTGCAGATACCATTGAAATACCATTTTGAGTTAAGTTACAATATTTTTCTCGAATTTTGACAGAAACATCCAAAGAAAGTTTTGAAATTGATTAGATTATTTTCACCATGTTTTTACATTGTTCTGCAAAAGAACATTGTACCATGCACCCAGTGGTTGGTCGTCCTCTGCTCTGCACGTTGCTTCGTCCAAACTCTGCTGCTCTGGCCCTCTGCTCCCTCTTCTTCTTCCTGTACCTGGCGCGCCCACAACGCCCTTTCGGCAACATCGCTCGCAATCCACTCGCCAATAACGCGATCCCTTCCTCTTCGTTTAGATTTTCCCCGATCGGTGCATCGCGGGCCGCTACGGACTTCCTCCGACCGCGAAAACCGGGCATTGTGCCTCTTTGGGCTCACTGTTGATCTGGGCGTGGCGTGTTGCTCGTTACCTAGTCAGCTGTATTCTCTCTACTAGTAGCAGAAGGACGCCACGGCATATAGCGATAATTGTCCGATTTTCCGATTCCGTTGAGACGGGCAGAGAAAATTTTGGCCGCTTCCGACGCTTATCTTATCGCATAGCTCTTGTTTCGGATGAGTGGCATCTTTTGTGCCACAGATTGTCTGTGCACTCAGTAGCGGCTCGGGTGACATACCCGTGTCAATTGTCGACTCATCCTCGATCATCCTTGATGTCCATTTATGTTCGCGGACCTATCCAATCATTCTTAAGGGTTACAGTATCCCAATCTTAGACATATGACAATTTCAATGTAATTAAGTAGTAGTATAGAAAAACAACTTCTTTTTTCTAAAACGCTCAGTCATCCCTCTCGATATCTATCACAACCCTATCGTTACAGCCTGTTCCCGTCTTTGCTTGCCATGTCTCATCTTTCGCCTGCCAGTCTTTTGGTATGGACGATTCTTTCGTTGTTGGTCGGTCTCTGATTCACCGAACATGTTCTATCGTTGACCAAGATTTCCATAGGTGGGGACATTCCTCGTTTACCATCTTTGGTCATTTGATAGATTCAAGTGCCTCAGGTAAGGAGGAATGCGGTCAGTGTGGGTCCCCTTATCAACCCTGCTTTCGTAGATGGAATCAATCTGCCGGAACGTTTAAACGGATTATGACGGTGTGTACGCCCACAATATTGGAGATTAACAATAACTGGTTGTATTTTCCCTAGTATTCGTATCTTCTGACAGTACCCTTGGTAACTACGTACGCTATGGGCTTTATGGCTATCAAGTATTATGAGGGCTTTGTTTCCATTCCCTTCTACGGAAGTGAGGCAAATTCTGATGCACATAAATGGCGTATCTCATCTATCACCAGTTTTTCCCAAACCTTTCGAATTGTGGAGTCCCTTCACCCAAAGTTTCAACCTTCCCCTAATGTTGTGTCTCTCCATCGGATGGAGCCTAGAAATGTAAGTATAATCTTATTTTCGCGGGTACATTGTTGGGATTTGACGCCAATCTCGCAGGGTCACTCATTTGGAAGGTTGGAAATACAATATCTCTAGATCATTCCCCAAGATGACCGACTTGTGTCATTCTACTTCTACATGCAGAGCTATGCTTTTGGCTGTTCCTCGTCAAATCGGGCACTGCTCAACAAAACTGGTTCCACAGCCTCTACTTCAAGACATGGGTTGTCGGTTCGATTGTCGCCGTCATTTACATGCCACTTATAACTGTCCTCACGCGTTCTCACCCGCTCAAAGTTAGTTAGAGACCAGTATCCGTAGATGTTCTATTGACCAAGGCACATGTGCCGTCCAGTCCGAAGCATATACGTTCTTGGCAGGAAGCCTGGGTAGTATCTCTTTGACACTCTGCTTTATCCCTGTACTGTGAGTTTATGATTTTTGACGAGGATCATAACTAACAAGCACTTTTCACTGGATTGAATAGGTTGATGTTCCCGAGTTTTCTCCGTAATCTGGTATATCATAGTTTTGATGACGTCATCGGATTGAGCTGATACTAGAACTTTCAGCGAAGTGAGGGAGTTGACATGAAAACGATCGTGCGCTTGCACAAATTCTTTGAATTGAACGTATGTTCGTAGCAAAGTCGTGGGCATGCAAGGTTGACCTGTTATTTCATGATAGACAATTCGTGTCTTCTTCCGCTTCCTATTCACCGTTCCCTTGTTGATTCTGAGTGTTGATGGTATACGGCCACACCATCACATTAACGAAAATATTCTTTGGACAGGTGAGCTTATTAGTGGCCACTTATCATTAAGACTTCATTCTCATGACACATGGAGACTTTCTTGCAATGATAGCAGGATTTGGCTGCTCAATTTCTTCGGTCATTACTCTTTTCGTATGTCCTCAACCCTGCGATGGAAATTGATTTGCTTACAATTCACACAATCAAGATCTTTTTTCCTCGGTCCATCAGAAGTGAGATTGCATGCCGTGATGAGCACAAACATAGCACATCCGGCGCGTATGAAACCACCCTGTACGATTCTCGTGCGCACACGAACATTACACGGTATCCAGCCCACACTTTCAACCAGGGAACTCCAGTGGTCAGCTCAAAGCCGTTGTTCCTGACCTCCTTGCTCAGACAGAATGTACAGCTTGACGTGGATATCATGTCTGATAAGTCCTCATCCATGCCAGGCCGGACAGGGTCGATGGACAAGTACTGTGCGGATGAAGTACAGGTTGTCATCGAGAGTGTGCCACCGTTGAGACCAAAAAGAAAGAATGGTGATATTCGCGATTCAGGCAGCATTGGTCGAACCAGAGAGGCAAGCATGGTGAAGTTCAATGCACGTACTCCAAATGTGAACTGGCAGATGGTACAGAACTTCACATCACCGATAGGTATTTTATCGCGTCATTTTCCTCAGTTCTAAACTGATTCCTTATCCCTGTAGACCTTACATACAGCTGCCCAAAATCGGAAGGCATAGCTGACTTCCAGTAAATCGTGATTCTCCATATGAGTCGTTTTTCAGTTTAGCGTCTTTGCCATTGTACTAGAACTTCATGAGGTGTACTCTGCCAAATCCATCTAAAAAAATACCTGCTTTACTAGTGCCCCGTGGATATGCCCTCCACTATAAGAGGCTACTGCCTTCCACTATAAGAGGCTACTGCCTTCCACTATAAGAGGCTAGCTACTGCCTTCCACTATAAGAGGCTAGCTACTGCCTTCCACTATAAGAGGCTAGCTACTGCCTTCCACTATAAGAGGCTACTGCCTTCCACTCTATAAGAGGCTACTGCCTTCCACTATAAGAGGCTACTGCTCATTCTGACAATCATGACTCAGGTACATTCAAGTTTCCATATCTTATCAGATGAGATAAATAGAATCTTAATGCAGCTGTACGATAACTTGAGAAATTCAAAATACTCACCACCACTATTCCAGCGTTTTTCCCACTTCTTATAGTCATGTTATTGATTCGTTGCAAGGTGAGGCATTGAGCACAGGCCGGACTTACTGTCAAGTCTTAGTGGCCGCTTCATGTTATGTAGCATTTTCGCGACGACGGTTCAGTCAAGGAGATATGTCTTAAGGGAGAGTCATGTCCTTACATCCACCCATCTCACCCTGAATGGGAAAAATTGGCTCCCCATGTGAGTCGCTAGGTACTTTGACGGGAGATCGACTCACAGCGTCCCCAGAGCTCTGATTCCGATATGGTCGCTCACAGGACTGCATTCAGAAAATCCTATCGAAAAATGATAAGGTAGATTTATACTTGAGCTCCGGAAAGAAAAATGATAGACTCCCATTCAGATACACTGAGCACGCTGTTCGCCTCCAAATCGAGCTCAACGCGGCGAAGGAAGACCTGTCCCGCTGGAAGCGAACCCAGTCCTCCAGAATTTACGCTCACACAGGACCTTCAACCCGACAACTTCTTGATACACAGCGCAGAAACTACGCCCAAACTGTATTTGACCTCGAGAGACAGCTGTCACGCGCACTGAGCGTCTTTTCAGAGCTTTCCTGTGAACACAGATCCGGCGTACTTGCAACAAGAGAATTTGACAGTAATAGGTTCAGGCCATATATAGATGAGCTTAACCAATGGATCGAGTCGTTAGGTTCCTTGTCCGAGCAATGCCTCCCTCCCCGCACCGAGGACTTATCGAAACGGACGTGGAGTCAAGTCGAGGCATCAGTTGTCGTTCTCAATGACCTCTGCGAGAAACTTGCGGAACTTTCGTTGATGAAGCGTTTAACCAACTTTGAATCTGTGAGAGATGATAGCATTGGAAAACCAGCTGGAATCCGGCGAAAGGAGGAAGAACTAGTCCATGACGCAAGAGCGAAGATGTCGAGGCTTCGGCAGAAAATTGCACGAGACGGAGAGGAACTAGTCCAGCTGCAGGCCAAGCTTCAGGATCTTGAAGAACTCCAATCTCAGGTCAGTACGTTCGGTTCTTTCCACATGGAAGACCCATTTCTTTTTGAACAGATGCAAAAGAGATTGGTAACATACTCTCAATGGGCTCAAGAAGACACCGCCAGAATCCAAGAGCTTTCAGTACGCATCGAGCTTCTTCATATGCTCCCCAATCCAGCTGTTCAGCCTCCAGATAATGTACTCAAGGCAGCATCAGAGTTTGTGGCTGAAGAGTCGAAGAAAATAGCTGCCGCCTATTTTAAAACAGTTGTCACATTATGCCTACAAAACAACAATATCCTTCTGAAGGAGATTGATGTCAGGTTATTACGATCAATGGAACAGCTCACACAAGCGATCTATGCACGTGCTGAAGATATAGCAGAGTGAGGTTGACAGGCAGAACAAGGTCCATCTCCATGTACGTTTTATTGTAAATTTGCATCTCACCATTCATAGATATCTGATTGGGGTAATCAAAAGTTCTGACGATGTACCAGTGTACAAGAATGAGAATTATCATACTAGCATGCACAAAAAGACATGAACATAGCGAGAAGACGAGAATAAGACAGAAACGAATCAGGAGTGTACATAGGTCCATGACAACTTCAAAAGAATCAATGCGTAACTCAGAGTCCATATGAGAAACAAAGTTCAGTAGCCCCAACTGTTTCGTCCGGAAAGCATAAGAGACGCGGGTACGATTCGAGCAGCTTCCCACGTGGTAACAGGAGAGCGTAGGACCTGGGCAGGAAGTGGACTAAGTGGAAGACGTGTACTCCAGGCCATCAGACAGGGCTCCGTCAAAGCAATGAGTGTATATGGAGAGACCGGTCGAATTGGTCTAGAAACAGCCTGAAGTGGCACAGGCTGATTTTCTATTACTGGCCGTGTGGAGTCGTGTTGTCTTAGCGTGTCCTCATCTTGTACCTTTGGTTGTCAGGAATCATTGAGCCATTTTACCAAGTTCCAAGTTCGAATGAGAAGCAAACCTTGAGAACAGAATCAGGCGACTCGGCATGCTCTCTTTCTAGCTTCTCCGCCAAAGTCAAAGAATGAGCGAGAGTCTCTAGAGATCGGGTGTAAATGAGCACTCGAGCGGGCAAAGCGTCACAGGACTTTTCGGGCACTTCATGAAAAAAAAAAACTGGAAAAGAGCATGTACCTTTCGGACCTGAAATCATACTCTCTAGGACCTCACTGCTACGAGCCGAGTACGGCAGAGGAACAGGTGTGACAATTGGAATCGAGGAATCCGGCAAAGACACAGTCCGTTCACTTTCACCAAAGCCTTCACCTAGGTCATTCAGGAAGCTTGAGCAATACTGTGCGAGGAACTTCATGTTTTCTACATCTTCGTACGAATGAGAGGCCAAAGAGGTAGTCACGTCTATATTCTGAGAATTGTAGTGACCGGCAAGGAAAGAGACCTGAGCATGAGTTGGAGGTGCTATACCGAAGTCAAGTTCGAAGGAATCCTTGGTTTGTTCATTAAAAATGCCTGAGTCTTCTGTTGAAAAATGCATGCAGAAGAGTGGTTTTGTAGTCAACAAATACAAATTATACAAAGTTGCGCCAAGCAAACAGCATCCATCTAACCCCACATCAGGCTGTATCAGCTGTGGCGAACTAAAGATGTCATGGACGGTCCATCCAGGAATTATTCACACAATTTGTAATGCTTCAAGTCTATTTGATATAGTACACCTGCAGGTGTCAGTCCGAGTCTACTGATCGGTACTTAGGTCAAGCCAGCCATTGACAAGGCGTGGGTGCGCATTTATCCATATGAGAGTAGGCGATTATTGTCTCAAAAATTTTCTAGTGCTGTACAGATAGATCTACAGATAGACTTGGTCGATCTACACCTCGGACCCGAAGGAGGAAGACTAGTTTGCCATTGCGTTCATTGAACTTGAAGTTTGAGACCTTCGGTTGCCCAAGGACCACACCGGGTATTCTTTGCATAGTCAGGGAAGCGCGTGAAAAGAAAATGGACAGCCCACATCTTCGGCTAAGAGAAGGTCATTTATCGCTAGTCACAGTCGGTATGGAAATAGGAGCACATACATCCAACTAAACCTTCAGAGCTCATTCAATAGCTTCTAGAACTAACCTGACACAGTAGGTCGGGGATGCTCGGTGTGAGTCGCGTATACGTACTTGGTGCAAAGAAAGATGATTGAATGGGACCCTGGATACCAATCGGAGCATTTTGGGAACGGGTACCAGAAGCCTACGAAGGTCCATAGGACAACAACACCAGGAGGAGGCTTCCAAATAGCGACGGTCACGGTATGACCACTAGGAGTAAATTCAGTCCTTAGAAGTGTGACCTGTGGGTTCAGGGACAAGTGCACTTCGAGTAGTGTATGTGTGGCCACTGTGCAGGTTCTGGGGAATCTCGTGTGCAGTATCGCTGTACCCAAGGATGTTGTACACCCCACTCAGTCCACGGACCATCGCGAGTTCCATAAGAGCTATTCATGTTGAGATACTTCAGCTACATTAAAAGAGAAAACTGGCGCTAGGACTCTACTCTCGCGACAGGACACAGTCAACAATCATGGAACTGTCAAGAGGATGGCAATTGAGAAGCATGCAGACTGCGCCATAAGCAAGACGAGGGAGTTCTAGAGTTGCTGTCTTGACAAACTTACTATCCTACCTGATGATCCGCCTGTCCAGGGAGAAACCTTCCGGCTTGAGGTTAGGGAACATGGATCATTTCCTAGAAATGTGAAAGACGGGAAGCGGTAAGGATTAGTTGAAAAACCCTGTGCAACTTCGAACGGATTGAAAGCGGTTTCCCTCTCGGGATCCATGCGAGAGAGCCAGGGCGACCGAATAACATTTATTTGCTCGCTAATTACTCGGAGACGTCAAAGATCGCATCGTATCAAAAATATCCTCTGCTCCTCACTCCTCTCCTCGTCCACCTCCTCCTTCTCCACTGTCCCCATCGGGAGCGGACACAGAAGTCGAAGTATAGGTGTATAAGGGACATACCTCGCCCTGGCCAAAAGAAATAGATTATCAGGTGAAATGAAAGGTCACAACAGAACCTATCGAGAACTCTGGCTTAACATCTATCGTGGCCAGAGGATCCATAATCATCAGTGAAGATACGGGAAGATTACGAGACACATCATCGGTATTCTCAGCGTTCTTCTCTATCCTTCGCCAGAGTCGCAAGGACCAGCCAGTAGTTTCTAGTCATCTGTAAGACGGTTTTAACTTCATTTGCAGACGTAGTTCAATGGCTGAGACGTATGTCGGAGGATCAACGATCGGAAGATCATTGTAATTTGTAAAACTCCATGGTATCGAGGGAGTAGTTCTGGATGGAACTATTCACGCTCTTCAACGATGTATTTAAGCCAAGCAAGAGTCACGTTGGATGCTCATTTAAAAGGCACAAGAATGTCTGATGACATTGCGGGAGACAATAGGGTCGGTAACTGAAGATCAAGCAGAGCGCGGTAAGTCAAGCTTGGAATAGTGACCTGTCCGTATCCCTTTAACCCCAGATACTTTCTTTTGTGAGTGTTGGATGACCTAGCAAATTCGGTGTCGTACCTGTGCCAAGTTCGATCGGTTGGATGCTCGAGCAAGAATTGCGGAGACAGAGAACTGCATGTAAGAATTCTAACGAAGCCTGCGCCGCATGCTCATCACGTTGCAACGACACAGAAGCGCGGTGTCAAACCATAGTCACGGAGACTTTGAGGTCGTACTTTCAAATTGATAAAAGTATTTGTTTCTCGACCACTGCCACGCTAAACAAAACCTTGGCAACCCATATCTTTGCACTGCCCAATGCCGATAACGACACAATCACTCGTCGCCATCATCACCATCATCTTCCGCTTCATCCTCAGACACGTCCTGTCCAAGTTCCCTCAGTTTGGACTTGTCCTTCTTCCTTTTACTGGTCATCTCATCCAACAGCACCAACAAATCTTCCTGTTCTTTCTCGGTTTCCTTCTGCTTCTCTTCTGCTTGCCGGAGCTCTGATGATAGAGACTGAACTTGAGCTTTCAAAGCAAGGACCTCTTCGTCTCTCGCTGTTGTGAGTTCCCTGGCTTTATGCTGGAGAGCCTCGATCTCCTGTGACTGCGAGCGAATCATGTCACGTAGTGACGCGACAAGGATCGCTGCCTCAGCATTTTGTCCTACGGATGATGAGTCCTCGATTATTGTTACAAGATAGAAATCACATACCTGAAGCTGACGATGACAGCTGGTCTGGTTCAGTTGACAGTCCGCGCTGAATGGTATCTACGAATAGAAAAAGAATATGACAGCGCGAGCAGCAAAGAGTCATAAGAACAACGAACAATAGTTTGATTTCCAAAAATCAACAAAGGCCCAGTCAAACCAAATCTCTCCCTCGTCTTCCTTGTCATGTTTCAAGGATGTTTGATAGGATGCGGACGGGTATGTCAAAACGACAGTATCAGGACCCACAGCTTTGAACCTCTCATCCTCACGGAGTCGGGCCATGCGTCCGACCAGGGTATCAACGCCGAGGCGATTTAGAATGGGGTATATAGTTGCTCTGAATTTGAGTCCATGAGAACAAGAATGATATCAATCTGTGAAAGAAATCACCAACCTTGTAATTTCGCCTGGCTCGCGGTCGAATTCGTAGCAGATTCCCAGGAGAAAGGCGCATAGGGCAGGGATGACAGTGTCTGTTTCTGAGGTTTGGTTTATGGGTTCTACGAGCTGAAAAGAGGCGAAAGGTGCGTCAGCAGAATAAACTTGGAGAGTAAGAAAGATCGACGTACAGTACCAAATCCACCCGCATCTAGAAATTCACGGACAGACTGGGGGTCCTCCCACAACCATTGTGAGAGCAGACACAAGTAACCGACTAAAAGTCTGTCCCACTCTCTCGACTCGCGATCTGAGGTGCTTGCGCGCGACCGGGACAGGAACGATAGAGATAGATTCTCACCAAGTATCTGCAAAACTGACTGTGGGGGCTCATCGTCTTCTTCCTCGGGAGGAGGGGGTGGCGGTGCACCATCTGCAGGCACGAAGAACGAGCCCGCATTGGGATCCGAAAGACTTGACACTGAAGAGGGCATGATGGTACGCGCAAGGGCTTTCGCCCGCGAGGAAGAACGAAGAATGTGCGAGAAGATGAGGGTTGCGAAATGGGCGGATGTTACACTGGCCGGATCCAGCGAAGATACTGTGTTTGGAGGTGCAACGAGAGCGTGGAGGAGAGGTATCACCGGGACTGGTCCAGATGAACCTGCGCGAAAGTACTCGATAACGGGTAAAATATGGCATACATGCATAGACGGACCTTCTTTGGGTAGCATTGTTTGCAATAAAGCTTGTCGAGTCTCATCCTTCTGAACAAAGTTCTAGGTGCGAGCACTAAGGATGTTGTTAAATCGCAGTTCGGGAGATTCACCTCGAAAACAGAAACTGCCGCAGCCCTCAACTCAAGATCATCCTTGCCTCGTTTTCCACCTTCCAGGCCGTTATATTCCCCATGAAGTGCAAGCTCCACTAAAACATCAAGCGTAGATGCCGGCTCCAACCGATCCCATTCTTCGCCATGAGTTTCAGGAACAGGCATATAAGGCGTTAATATAAGCTCTGAAAGCGGAAAAGTGGAATTCGGAGGCAGAAGTCGAAGGCTCTGATATCATCATAAGTTGGCATTTCACAGTGGAACCAAACATGCTAACACGAATCTTGACAGGAGTAGGAGCATTAGATGCAAGAGCGATTTCAAGCAGGCACCTTGTGAAAGCTTTTGCTTCTTGGGGCTTAAGGGGAGCATTAGGGACCTCGATGTGTACATCAGCGCATGGCATTTGATACTCACACTGCTTCCCTTGGATCCCACGAGTATTCCAATGATATCCACCACGAGTGAAGCATTATTCTGCTTCTGACTATCCCAAAACTGTAGCGCAAATTCTTGGGGAGCAGAATCCTGCATTTGGATATTCGGTGGGAAGAGTAGGAGAGAACAGAGGACTGGTGGAAGGGCCGTTTCACGAAAATAGCTCTGCACATATTATGCGATTCGACGGTGTTCAAACAAAGTGGAACAAAAAATACTTACTTGATTGGAAGAATTGAACCTTAGTAGACCGTCCACACAAGTCAAAGCGCTGTTTGTTACAGCTCCACCTTCAACACCCCCTTCCTGACTCACAATATTGAAGAGCTTCTCGAATGCGCCTTCAAAGGCAAGAACTTTTTGGATATCAGGACTTTGTAATATTAATGCCTGTACTAAGGAAATCGCCTCTACAAAACTAATGAGCAATCAATTCAACCAGGTGCTGAGTGATCTGGACGGGAGTAGTGACATTTTGAACGCAAAACTCACCGTTTCTGATAATCTCCCGCTTGTCCTCTAACACGGATACAACATTTCGAGTACCATTGGTGGACTTGAGGAAATAACTTTGCACCAATTGACGTCTATTGTGCAGAAGAGTCGACAGATACTGCAATGTTGCAAAGCGCGTATAGAAATTTTGATCTCCAAGTAAAGAAAGTAAAGTATGAGTTGTCTTCTCGTTCGCCAGCACTTGATCTGAGTACTTGAATCCGAGTTCCTTTGCTGCCATATCTCCCTCCTCCGTATCACAAAGAAGTTGAAGAGTCTCCAAAACAGCCTTCCCTATGTCTGCATCCAATTCAGCATCGTTTGCGAGCACTTCTAAGAGACCAGAGAGTGCGCGATCACCGACATCGTGTTTGCAGTCACGAGAAAGTCCCTTCAATGCTAGGACTGCTGCTCTTCGGTCAGCGAGAAGGGTAGCTGGAGAGAGGCGGTCGCTAAGCTTGTCGATGGTGTCTTGAGCCGTCTGGGGCGCGCCGGTTGGCCCTCGGAGTGCGACGTAAGTCTGAGAGAGAAATTCCATGCGAAGAGAGCTGATCCGGGACAAACGTCGCAGGACAAGAAGACACGTGATGGGCATTTATTCGCTCACATGATCTCCTCCGTTTCTAAATTCTCAAGGTTCTCTAGGTCGTTTTGGGATAGAATTTACCAGGTCCGAGCTCACATGGACTGGCGAGAAAGCTCGGGTCTTCTTTGTTGCGATGCGCTTTGTAAGAGAACGTTTGCCTCAACTGACTTCTCGCGTCGGCTCCCCGTCCCATGAGTAATCTCTTCTGGTAACCTTAGGATTTGGCTTCCAACAAGATACGTCGAAATATCCCCGTATATGGTATCATTCGATATCTTCCTCGTATTCACGGGATGTCGTCGCATGAGGTCTATGTTCGCATTTGGTGTGCTCCATGAGATCCAGTGCTCGCGGGGCGTACGAAGAAGTCGTCCTTGGTCATCAGCAACGACAAATGTACGACCATAGCGGACACGAAGCCACACGGAACCTTGTCAACTTTATTCCGGAAGCCTGACAGTGCTAATCCCGTTATCTATGTTGGGTTCTATTCACAGTCCGAAGCCCATTGTCTCCGAAAAAATGTGCGAAAGCCGTGATAGAATGCGACTTCTTTTCAGGGAGGTTCTCGGAGGAATAGTCCTATTAAAAGAGCCGTTGTTTCACTGTTCCCATTACCCCCCACCATGACTAATTCCACATCGTATATTGCCTTTGGCGCTCTCATATCGGCCATATTGTATCGCCTATATGTACGCTTGAAGCGTATCTCTATTGCTCATGTTCCTGGCCCGGAGTCACCATCTTTCATTCTTGGTGGAGTATTTTCTTTCGCTCGGTGCCAATTGATTCCGCATACGAATGTTTATATCAATAGGTAATCTCGCGCAGCTTGTTGAAGGACAAGCTGCAGAGGTTGGTTGATGATCTTTTCGCATCCCATCAGCAGTCTTAACATTAGATGATTGCATTTTCAGACGGAATTCAAATGGCAGAGCCAATACGGAGACATTGTCAGATTCAAAGGACTTTTCGGCGTAAGTCATGCGTATGATTCACACAAACGCTCTTTCAAACACTTTGACTGACCAGGAAGATCGCTTGCTCATCTCCGATCCGAAAGCCCTCCAGTACATCTACCAAACATCAGGCTACCGCTACGCCAAACAACCTGAACGTAAGGAAATATCACGCCTCTCAAGCGGCAAAGGCATTGTTTGGGCGGATGGTACGTTCATAGTGCTACCGCTGAATCCTCATCAAAAATACAAATCATTTCAATGTCAGGCGAAACGCACAAACGACAACGAAAAGTCATGCTACCTGGCTTCTCCGGACCCGAGGCGAGGTACTATCAGCCAGTCTTCTCAGCATGTGCTGCGAGGGTAAGAAATCCATGACCTCATCATGAGGGGCGTAAATTGACTTATTCTGCGCTCAAAGATGGTAGATATGTGGAAGCGTGATTTCCAGTCTAGTGGACAGGAGTGGAACGTTATGAACATACCGCAATGGGCTTCACGTTGTACCTTGGATGCCATTGGTGAAGGTGAGAACATTAAGTTTGAATTTAACAGTCAGTTTTACTGATTTGGCGAATCTAGTGGCCTTTGATTATCGGTTCCAAACACTGGAAAACGGTAAAAATGAACTCGGAAGAGCTTTTGGAGGTTTGCTGTAAGTACAATCAACCTGATGTGAAGCGAGAAAATTCTCCGACTCTGCACAGTTTGGGACTCTTCTCAGCACCGACCAAACTTCAAGTCTTCCTGCAAAATTTTATCGGTTACATCCCTAGGGTTATACGTGAATATCTCGGTGATCACTTTCCCAACAAAAGGCTTGATCATGCTCGATACACGGCCAGACTCTCGGCTCAAACTGCCAGACAGTTGTACGCCGAAAAGTCGGAAGGACGTGGTCACGGGAAAGACATCATGAGTTTGCTTAGTGAGCCTCGTAAACAAAGTCGGATACATTTCTAACTGTTCAATATCCCTTAATATAGTCAAGGCGAACGCCAACGAAGACGAGAAACTTCGATTAAGCGACGAAGAGATGGTGGGATTTATGCGGTGAGGCACAAGGACAAACAAAGTCGAGTTCTTGACTTTTGACGTGTGGCGTTTTCATCAAGGGTGGTCATTCTTGCAGGGCACGATACGACTTCGAACACGTTCAGCTGGATGTGTTTGGAACTGTCGCGCCATCCGGATGTACAAACAAAGCTCAGAACAGAAATTAGACAGATGCAGCGAACCCTGCAGTCCCATGGTCAAAACACATATACCCAGTCGGACTTGGATTCCATGCCGTATCTGAATGCAGTCCTGAAGGTCAGCTGATCTCACTTCCCAGTTGCATCCACATCCGAATTTTAATCCGAAATCAGGAAACGCTCCGATACCATCCAGCGGCAGTCAATACATTCAGAATTGCCGGCCGAGATGATATTGTCCCATTATCTAAACCCATCACTACCACGACTGGCGAAGTAATTACAGAGCTACCCATCCCGAAGGGTCAAAGGCTCATGGCCAGCATAAACGGCTATAACAGGTTAGTTCTTATTTTCCCTTTGATCGAAATTCCCTGGGCACTTTATTGCCCAGTATATGTAATTTATTACCTGGTATATGTATTCTGTCCTTCCGATTCCACTCAGGTCGGGTGCCTGTTGCGCCCATTGTTAAGTGGATCTCGCTGATCTCCTATCCCGTCCACACAGGAACAAAGAGATCTTCGGAGACGATGCGCATATGTTTAATCCAGACCGCTGGCTCAGTTCGGGCATCAAGCCAACAACATCCGTCGGAGTTATCGGTAATCTGTACGTATGAGATCATCTCCCCCTCACCTCACAAACCCGGGTACATGATTGCTCAAAAACCATTTTCCTTTCCTCTGACAGCATGACATTTTCAGGTGGAATACGGTGGGTGCTTCTTTGCGTAGGTCCGTCTAAAATCTATTCACTGATGAATTTCACATCACTTGACCTCCTCTTCATCTGTCTGGCTCCTTCCCCTACCTGGTACCGCCCTCGCTCTTTCCCTTCCTTGATGGTAACATTGCGCCCACCTACCATCACCTCCGAGCAGTGCGTGTATAGGGTGGAAGTTCGCCTACGCAGAACTCCAAGCATTCCTTTTCGAGATCATCGGACAGATGGAATTTTCAACAACGCCTGAATCTAAGAGGGTTCGCAGAGAAGCGGCTCTTGTTATGATCCCAACAATGGAAGGCGAAGTGGACAAGGGAGCGCAAATGCCGCTCAGGGTTCGCGTAGCTCCTCAAGATATATGATCCTAGGAGTACATGGACTTACTTCATACCGTCTAGTTCACTCTGGACTACCTGTTTATGCCTTCTTCTGTTCTTGTATTTGTATTACAAGTCGAATACCGAAATGTGAACACTGATCAATTTTCAAGTTGCCGGTGATATGAGCTGTTCAGCTTCTAGTGTAAGAAGACTGGAAGAGTACTGGTAGTTCTTTTCTCGCGGAATATATTGTGTTTACGTCAAACGGCGAGTGTAGGACACTCGAGCAGAACGCCGGAGACGAAACGAGTCACTGATCCACTATATACAGTGGCTGGTGCTTCCATCGGGAAAATGCAAAAAGAAACATGTTGTACCGAGCAGTGTGTCTCAAATAGAAAAGGATAGAGACAATGGAAAGAGGCTTTTTCCATAGGAAAAATCTGTCGGAAGAGATGGTCTAACTTGTCTCTTTTATGGTATTTTCTTAATAAACACTATTGGTTGGCCAGCATATATGCCGTGTTTTCTAGAAAGTACATTACGACATGATCAAAAGCAGTAGTGGCCATAGATTCAAAGGCAAAGATGACTTAACAATTCGTAACTGGCTTTGAGACGGCGGATTGTTAATTAAGCGTCATTCACGCAATATGTACCATCTAGAAAGTTACTTAATTCTGATATGAGATGACGTGAAGATTCTTCAGGCTCCACGGTTTTAATGTCCGAGAATGATGGACTATTGAGATCAGTTCATCACAACGTGCCCTTGCAGGTGGATTGTATACAAAAAGTAAAATTCATGACAAGATGTTGAAATGGTTTACATCCGCATGCGCCTAAGAGAAAAGTCATTCAGGCTGAAATTCCCGTGGGAAACGGGGACGAATCATATTGTTATCAGGAACAGGACAAACACGGCACCGATCTTTGTTCGATCAGCAGTGGATATATTTTTATATTACAATGAAATCAAAACAGAAGTATCTATATGCGACGCGAGCCAAGACAAACGGTAGGTAGCCGAGTAATACAGCGGGAGAACCAATTGTAAGATCGAACATTTTGTTAATAATATAATACCTGCAAACCCTTGGGTTGATCCATTCCAGATTCCAATTCCAGACTAATTGCGGTTTATGATCCTCTGTGCATGTGCCCAGTAGCGAAGAGCCTAGATCGCCTTTCCGACACAACGCCTGACGCTCTCTTTATTCTCCATCCATCGTTCCCAAAGTGCCATACGCGTCTTGTCGTTCCCTATCAGAGTCGCGAAGCGCACGACTTTCCATACGTCTTGGAAGTTACTCGCCAGCCCCAAGCTAATACGTACGACGCCCAACTCGCGTCCGACGATGCGCTCAAAGTCCTTGAGTGTCACGCCTGGGTAGAGTTTCTCCATGTCTTCTTCGATACCCAAAATAGCGGCTGCCGCGCCGGGGTTACACATGCACCCCGTGCGCAAGGAGATGAATTGTTTGGATGCTGAATACTCAATGAAGGAGTTCGGAAGCATCTCACCCTCCGGCTGTCCGGACGAAATCAACAGCTATCGATCACAAAGGGTAGAAATGCTTACATCAAGAAATACCAAAGATACAGTTGATCCGGTCTCGGCCTGATCTCCGACTGATCTCAGACGCCGGGTCGGGGTTCTGGAAAGAATCCGAACCACCGGTTTTCCAGATATTTCGTGGCGCAAGAGGGATAGGCAATTGAGGAGATAGTGAAGAAGAGAGGAAAGCCGTAGGGGAAGGAAGGGAAGATAGGCAGAAAGGAATTGAAGGCCATCTGTGACTGCGGGCAACGTCAAGTAATTGATCGTGCCGTCCTGTATACGGAGAAGCATCCAGACAGTCAGCCGCGGGCATAATCGCAAATACAGTTATTCCACTTGCCTCGAACTGCTCGTGAAGTTCATGAGCGCGCGTTACAATGTTCCCGGGCACCTGCACCACGTCAACAGTGCCACCAGCAAACCAGGGTCGTTTAAGGTGTGCCAGGAAGGACTCTTTGACAATCAATGCGCCTATCCCGGTGGGAAAGCCAAACATCTTATAGAAAGAGACTACCATCGCATCTACTCGGTGTTCTTTGAGTGAGATGGTAGACGTCGGTGCCAAGGCAGCGGCGTCCAATAGGGTATTGTACCCAAGTGACTCGGCATACGCGATCATGGACAGTGGATTCTTACTATTTGAGATGTTAGATTGCCCTGTGAGGGCAAAAAGACTAGGTGAGAGTTCCTGTGACTTTGGTCGGTTGCGTGAGAGAACGTTCTGGCGCAAGGCTGAGAAATGGCTTATTCGGGAGAGGGATAAAGTATTTACCTTGGCAGTGGAGGCATCGAAGCCTCCATTGGGTGTAGACTGGATATAGGCAACTTGTGCTCCACGGGCAATGGCATATTGCCTGATTCCGTGGACCTGTTTGGGGATTGATCGAATCTAATCTTGAATAATTATCAGAAGATAAATATGACGTACACTGTTGTGTGAATCAGAACCGAGCACATAACTGCTTCCGCCAGCAAAGGGGAAAGATTCTCCGACAAGTTTCAATGCACCCGTCGCATTCGCAGTGAACACGACAGTGTATTCAGGAGGTGCGTTGAAAAAGGACAATACTGCTGCACGCGCTTCATCGGCACATTGCAGAGACATCTTTGAGCTATCAAGGTACGAAATGATCAGCGATCTTTGGCGCGATCAAGCGCATATAATCACCTATTGCTAACCGAATGGGTGTTGCCCATGACGTTACGACTCAGAAAGTCAGTGTGGACCTTTATCAAGCTTTCTGGGAACAAGGCCCCACCCATATAGTCAACATAGGTTTCTCCATTGTGCTCGAGCCTCGTGTAGTCTGTACGACGAAGGGTGTCGAGTATCCACGTAGAGCGGTACTCTGAAGCATCTATTAGATTATTTGCAGGAGCCCTGAGTACAAGATATGTACCTGGATAGTCGCGCAAGAACGCATTGTACTCAGCGACAGCATCGCTTGTCACGCTTCCTGACGGTGCATAGGCAACGTTCGATAGAGTAGGCAGACTGGATGAATGTGAGAGTTTGTGTTTGTGCTCGTTGGCCTTTTCGTTGACGATGGTGGCGGAGTCCTGGCTCGAGGCGGACGATGCGACAGACGTACAACCAAGGCTGACACGGGAGAAGACAGCAGAGCGCTGTCGCTTGAAGGAGTGCTTGGGGACAGTGGCAGAGGGGGATGAGTGCGAATTTCCCATTTCTATTGAGAAATGCAATGGATTGAACAGCAGGCTTTTATAGAAAACAAGAGAACTGAACCTAGACAAATTTGTATTTGTGGAGAGTTATCATAATTTGAGCCGGAATGGAAGAAGGTGACGGATAAGTTGTCACACGTCCTTAAATCGAACTCCCTCAAGCTAACTCCCTAAGATGCGAGACGACAAACGTGCCGATCTGCCGCATAAACCCAATACTCGAGCTCTATCTCCAGTTGATCACTGCTGAGCCTCAATTTTACCTCTCTCCATTGACCCGAATGCTTATGGCAGATCATGATCCCCAAACAAACCGAAAAGCAGCCGACTCGAGTGTGGTGGTGCACAGCACTCGAGGCACATGTAAATTGCGCTATACAATGATGGATGCATTCCATCAATCGGTGTTTTCTTCAGCTGCCGCTCATTATAATCAATACCATATCAAGGTATCTGTTAAAAATAGAGTGAACGAACCAGTAATCTGTTCCATCTGTGCTGAATGAGTGGCGACTCTCCAGGTCCCCAAAAGAATATATCTACAGCTCTAAAACAATTATCGGCGCCACCGGAGGACGGACCAGGCACGCAACACTACCTTCGTCTCCAGGGACGGATATTTGTTGTCATTTTGTGACCATGGCTGTAGAATAGAAACGAAAAATATTGCGAGCAGGGGAGAAAACACCACTGACTCAATTGTACAGTTTTGAAGGAGACTATTACGTCGATTTACATCAAGTTATTATCACAATAGAAAAGGAGGACCACCACTGGCATAAGATAGTAGGATTTTGCCTTTTAGCATATTCCTACAGATCCGGTCCGGACGCTACCCGTATGTTGGAAAAGAACGTACCTGACTGTCGACGAATTCTCTTGTGAGTTTAGGAACTCTGAATCCACGCGTGAAATCATAATATAGTCTCGTCCTCATAAAAGGAAGCAAAAATGGCCTCAATGAATAAATCCTATATATTTATAGGATCAGGACCGAAAACCATTGGAAGGATATCCCAGGGTAGGTCCAAAGTCTCGGGATGAGAATTAGTAGGTGTGTTGGTTATATGAATGTAGATGGGATCTCGGCTCACCCACTGATTCAGAAGACGTTTCAGGAAATGAAACCTTGAAAACAGATTAAGGCAGGACGAAACAGGTACCTACATCGAGTCAAGAAACCTGAAAAACAATGCACGACACAATACCAGTTCGAATCATATCTCCGTACTTCGCTCAAGTAGAATATGCCTGGATGATCATAATATGATGGTTCAATCAGCGCGGAACATAACACTCAGAATGTATGTGTGATATCAGCTTATAGAAAGATTAACCAGCATAAACCAAACAGATGTCCACATGCTATATGGAGGGGACCCATGATGTCCCCGAGTAGAGCATATGTTCGATCCGTAGCCCGCGCCCTCATGATATCTCCCAATAACAGAAAAGAATCGAGGGATTAGATGCAATACAATGCAGCAGAGATACTCAGTATATACCTCTGATTTACTAGGAGCCTTTTTTCAGCGTCAAACACCGTAGACTTGGCACTAATTACACGTGACGGACGCGGTGACGGCTGTTATTCAAAAGTCTGTCTCAAGTCTGTCTGCCAGCCAAAGTTTTTGACTTGTAAGAATGTTGTTTCGTCTCGTGAGCACAGCCTAAACTAAGAAAGCGTGGCTCCTTGGTTTAGAAGAGGCGCCACATTCAAGGTGGGAACAGCTTTCACCGCTCTCGGAGAAGGAGAGGCGGAGTGTACCCTATGAATCACAATCCACCGTGAGCTTGTCGAATTCTGCTTGAAGAAAGGGCATCAATCAAGATTACTGGAGCGTGGTTAAGTACAGGGAATGAAGGTTCAGAAGCCTTGCAGGCAAGGAATGTCACCAGGTATGGATGAATTCGGGTTGTGGCTTAGGCCGTTATCACTCGGCCAATCATCATCTCAACCAGATCAACCCTTGGTCCACTAGCGGTAAGGCCATTGAAACTTTACAAAGTTGTACCCGAGCGCAGGAGTTCTGCAGCTCAATTTGTTGGCCGCGGCATTTTTAACAGTGGAGTAGCCCGCTCCAGGCTGTTTGACTGGACGTTGGACCGGGGTCAAGAGAAGATCCGGGTCAAAGTGTGTGTCACCGTTGAATCACAAAAACGATTATAATGGAGATGAAGTTGAGGATTTGAGCTACACTCTCACTCGAGTCCAACTCGGCGATTAAACCCCCCGGACATGCATAGGATAAATTCGGACATGCATGGAATAAATTTCGAGACTTTGAAGTATCAGAATTACCAACTTTGAGCACAATTTGCCACTCGGAATGCCACAGTATACCGATACAAATAGAATCAACACATAGCTTTTCCTTCCCCCACCTAGGTATCCAATAGAATAGACAAATAACTTTTCCTGTCCCTGTATGGTGGTCACCATACTCGATGTTGTAGTCTGTGGTCTTCACTTGATTTGTTGATCTCGCATCCGACGTTGTCAATATAATTACTCTTCAGCTAATGAAGGTCATTGTTTTCCCGAGTTCGTAGCGAAAAGTGATTTTGCCGATGTCTAACAGTCTATTATCGGCGATGAAAGTTCCTTTTATCATATTCAAGGGAAAGTGAATACATACTCGGCTGTTCCTTTGCGTCATCAGTTCATTATGTGATGAAAACACGCGTTAATAACTAATTCCTCGGGTGTTTTTGGCTTTTGAGTTATGATATAGAGGACCCACCCTATTTTCCTCGAGAATCTCAAATGGGATACAGAATGGGAAAAAGAAAGAAAGAAAAATCGCTATCACACCTCATTCGAACGCGATGTTACATGAGCATTTCTTGTACATATCGTAGATAGAAATTTGTCCTCATAACTTGTGACACATCAGTTTCGATCGACAAAGCAGCATCTCCTGAAAAAAATTGATAGGTCAGACGAGAACACACTTCCGCGATATGATTGACAAACAATAGACACAACTCTTGGCTTTCGTTGGAGGATTTTAGTCGGCGGTGCTGTCCATAGCACCAATTCTGGCCATCTTCTGGGGTCGGGGCGTGGGAGTAAGTGGACGGGAAGCGACACGGGGGCTGCGAAGATTTCTATCGTGCTTCAATGACCTGTCCCAAGGGGACTCCTCTGGGCTAATGTGGAGCTCGAAATGGTCGGAAGGGTGTTGGAGTTCCTCTAGTTCTTTCGTCCGCTGCTGGATGACCTTTTCCGTCTTCTGAAAATCTTCGTGAGACAGCGGTTGCTTTTTAAGCGCCTCCAGAGTCGATGCTAATGTTTTCCTGAGTGTCTTGTGAATAGTCTCAAAAATGGGATATCGGTGGGCAAAGCACAGGATGTTCCACCATTGCCTCATCAGCGGTTTAAGTGGTTCAAAGTATGGATGAAAATGACAGACGATGACATCATTGTAATCGTCAACTTTGAAAAGCCTCGTCTTGTTCGGGATGAGGACTGACACATCAGACGAGAAGAAGCAGTAGTTGATACGCCGTAAGTCTATGACGCGTGCGTTCTCCCCGACGTCAAATTCTGGCCGCAGCTCTTCGCGTCGTTTACCCCCGGGGCCTTCACGAGTTACACAGATGTAAGTAATGCACCAAAAGAGAGCTTCGATATCATGTCGCGCATCATGCGGTGCCATATCGAATCGTTTTACGTTTCCAGATTCATCCTCCGGATATAGGTTGGAGTCAAAGAGTCTCTCAGCATTCAGAACTTCTGAACTTGCAAATGGCAGGGTGACCTAAAAGATGAATAAGTCTTGACGAATTGACTGATTAGGAGGTGAAAATTGACATTTCGCCTTACTGTCTGAGCTCTACGTTTTTCTAAGTATGGTATTTGAATGTTCTAGGATTTGAGTCAAATATACAACAGCTTGAATTGTGAAATCGCAAAATCACTTACCTCATCGCTCAAGAACCCAATATCCTCCTCAGAGATGTTGGCCTATAGGTATAACTGTTAAACCTGAAAGACTACGAAGGGAATCCAGTTACTTCATCTGCAGGCAATAATGGCTTCTCTACAATTGTCTTCAGCCTTCTGAGATAACTATAGCTATCATTGTAGAATGCGAGGACATGAGCAGCGCGTGGAGGGAGTGCATCATTTGAAAACTCAAGAAAATGTCGTTTTTGTCGCCGATTGAGGGCCCAGTCACGCGTCTTGTGGATGATAGGCAGCTTTGTTTCTTTGACCACTTTTGCATTATCAAAGTCAATCAGACAACCTTGGGTGTTGATTACACCATCAGTTGATGATATCAGGACGTTTCCAAGACTGATGTCACGTTGGAGGGTTTTCCTGCGGAAGTAAAGGAATTCGAGCGCTGCCAGTTGAATTTATCAGGACGACATCAGAAGAACACTGACGGACATACCCTCCACTACGTTATCACATATACGAACGAGTTCCGGGCGATCACTGAAGCAATGGAGAGCCCAACCATGGCTTCTGAATAACAGAGTCCGAGAGAGAACCCGACCAGTGATAGCTGTCGTCCTAAAGTTGAAATGAAGGGGATCATGGTCGGCTTCAGGGACAATAAAGAGATATCCCTCTTGCTTCTCTACAATTTCGAAGGTGTCTGCTCCTCGTTTCCGATTATTACTCTTTGCATAGCTCTCAGGGATCGGATCCTTGTATTCAAGGCCACCACGGATAAATTGATGGGTATTGATCATTAGCCCGGTCACCATAACGTCCTCATACGAGTAAACACGGCCAATGTGATGCTTCTCAGCTTCTTCACAAGGAGGATACAAGTCTCCTTCGGGGACCGCAGTTATCGGTCGCCAGCACTGCTTCAAGACGAAGATCTGCAAATATTTGAGAACCATACAAGATTGTCAAGACACGACTGACTTCATCGGAAGTCACTTTGCCACCTTCGAGTCGTTGAACCGCCCATACAACAGTAGTACGGCCCTCTATGGATTGGGCCCTGAAAATACTAAGGGCTTTTGTGGTGACAAATAGACCCCGCTTTCCATCTAGTTCAAAATTTTCATTTCGAACAGGCATTTCGAAAACCCATCGTCGGCCGTCGGCGGTTTCCGCATAATTCTCGATATTGATCCTTTCGCTAAAGGAATGTAAAGGCGAAGGCTGTTTCCATAACTTCATAGTGGTATCCCAGCCGAGCCTAGTTGGTGCAAGCATCGAACATGCCAATATCACTTGAATAAATCGTCTTGGTTCCTGAGGTCGCGTCGTCAGTAACTGGAGTCGACAAAAAAAAGTCCATGCACCTTATGGAAATCAAACGACTTCTGCGTTCCAAAAGCACCGGATCGGTCAACCACCCATGCCGCAAGTTGTGTGCCCGTGAGAAGAAGCCCAGGGACAAACCATCGGTCGAGCTGCTCCCGCAGCACCTGGCGAAGGTAAATCATCAATTGAGTTACACACGATACGATGTCTGGATCATCCTTGGGTTTTACTTCGATGATGACGCAGACTCGCAGCCACCAGGCCTCAACAAATTTTATCAGTCGCTGGTCAGCAAGCACCGATATTTGAGTTACCAAAGAAAGAGGAGTGATAGAAACACTCACTGCATGATTGTCTTTCAGCTTTTCCAATTTTTTTTCCCACTCATCTGCTTCACCTTCCATACCAAGAAGAAGGAAAACATCTGGGCGAATCAAACTGCTCGTCACATTGTGGGATTTTGGGGTATTATCAGACCTCATAAACCACCTGCAGTCATACTGCCTGTTATTACGATTGTCGTGGGCCTTTCTAATAGCTTCGCAAATTGTGATCAAGGGCAAGTAGAAGGCTGACTCTTTTGATGAATTCTGGGGCAGTGTTTTCCATTTTTTCTCGCGCTCCTCGTATAAATTCAGGCGGACCATCTTATTGTAAACCTTCTCAACAACCTCAGAGGAGATGTTGAAATAATGGTCAAGAAAACCATCAGTATCTGCCACGACACAATGAGACTCGAGGTCATTTTCAACCATGATCTTGACTTCTGCTGCCCGGGTTCGCGCGCCAGCCATTTGGACAGTAAGAGAATGCTTTAAAGGCGTATCTAACGGAACAGTATTTGAGCATTTGTTCCCATAGCCACGATGCAACATTGCACTGATAAAAAATGATGTTACTACGTGGAAAGAAAAAAGCTTACTATAGAAGCGTCGAAGATAGGGCCCTGCGAGTCCTTCAAAAGACTGTCTTGATCGCTATCGGTCCTAGATAGAGGTTTCTGAGTGAAAATTCGTCCGAAAGCATGATATAATTGGCCGTCGACTCACACGTTATATGCTATTTTCGAATCGGAAAGTTCTTCCACTCACAATCAATCTGGGCCGTAACAACAGAGGAAACGGAAGAGGCAACAACACACAATTAGTGCCGCCACGTGAGAAGTCCAAGATCTTTCTTTCTTTATCCTAGGTCTCAGGATAATAGCCGTTGGTCGAGCAAAAGAGAGCAGCTTGCGAATCGGCTACAAAGATTTAAGGTATTCTATGATATACTGTCTGAGTACGAGCAGAACAGTTGCGTAGAGTTCGACAATCCGGCCCGAGTCAGAGAAGGACCGCGTAAGAAACCACGAGGTGTTGTTGTAGCTTCTGTTTTATTTGTGGAGAGGAGTTTTTCGTCCACTTATCGAATCGAAAGCTCTCCCGCTATCCAGGACTGTGATGTGGAATGCTCTGCCTGGCGGAAACGATATACGCGAGGACGAAATGAGAGTTGAACTAAAATACAGTTACGCGATTCGTGACAGCGCCACCCACACATGCAAACAGCTAATCCGACATCAACCGAATATCGAAATATGACATCGTTGATATTAGTTATGACTCGACGGGCGACGGGCAGGAATTTATTTAACCCTTTCCAACATGTATATACCTGGAACCTGAGGATGGTCATTTGTCATAAGATCATTCGGTAATGTTGATTTTACAGGAGCAATAAGTGTCGCAATAGCTAGATTTATAGGCTCAGTACGTCAACGACGGCTGAATATTTGTCATAGGATTTGTCATAGAAATTTGCCGTAGACATTAAAACAATGCTTAAAATTGATTGAGGGTGCAAGAAGAGATGGAGCTGCAAGGACCATGTTGTACGCCAGACCAGTGGAACCAGACCATGGCGGTCATTACAGCTTATCAATATATGGATCAAATAGTTTATCCAGATGATTGGTTCTATATATGCAGTTGAATGGACAGTGTATTTGAACTGATGTCAGCTGCAGGCTTACACATGCATGACAAACAGCAGGTCAAGAAGGTTGAGAACAACAGTACTGACAAAGGGACAAAGGATAGATGTGTGATGCCACTACAGCGGAATAATGGTAGATGACCCATGTTAATGAACAAATGACTTTCAAGGAAGCGAGCAGGACAAGGTCTGAGGAAAAAATGGGCAGATGCATCCGCATTAAGTCCAAAATCACCCCTCAACGCCCCTTATCACGCACACTATTCACGAGTTCCAACCATGACTTATCACCAGACCGATAACCCTGAGCTTAAGGCCAATAACCCAGGGTATGAAATACATACAGCATCTCAAATGCGTTGGCGCAAGTAGCAATGTCATTTGCCTGTCGACTCTGACCAAGCGAAGCTTCCCTTGCGTCGAGTAACGAATAAGTAATGCCAGCATTAGGGTGTGATCTTATAACGGGAGACACCGCTTTGCTATGTTTGAGAGTCAGGGACCAGTTCTCTATTTGTATGAGATAAATGTTCCCGACATACATTTTCTTTCGCTTCATCTCCTTCTTTGTCGGGGCTGTATTACCGCAGTCCGACCACCTGGGCACTACCGCTAAAAATGACACAAGGCTACAGCCGTAAACGTTGGAATGACGAGATCTGAGCGCCCAAGTTTTCACACGTGATCGCAACAATTCTCAAATTCCTAGATGCTTTCGCTTCCCGACTTTCAGCGGTATGGAAGGCAGATGATTTTGGAAGGCTTTGGCTTATCAGGTTAGAAATTACTTGAGCAAATAGTTCAACGATGTAGCTGACAATCTCCAGGCCAATTGAAATTACAGGCTGCCTCGGTGGTCGTTGTGGGCGCGGGTGGTCTTGGATGTCCCGCTCTTCAATATCTAGGCGCTGTGGGTATCGGTGTGTCGCCATCTGAAAATTCTGTACTAATTCCTGATTTGAACAGGGCGCATCGGAATCATTGACCATGACCATGTCGAACTTTCAAATCTAGGCCGACAGATACTTCACAGCGAACAAACTATCGGTATGTCGAAAGCTGAATCTGCAGCTCTCTTTTTGAAAAAGTGCTTTCATTCTCTCGTACATTCTGACAAGAGAGCTTACGTTTCTGTTCCAGATTAAATTTAAATCTGACTATCAACATCATAACTACTGCCCTCTCTTCTTTGAACGCTCGGATTCTTCTTTCACCCTACGACATCATTCTTGATTGTACCGACAATGCCCCAACACGCTACCTTCTCTCTGACACTGCCGTCGCTCTCGGTAAACCACTCGTCAGCGGCGCGGCTCAGAAATACGAAGGTCAATTATGTGTGTACAATTATGCCGGAGGCCCATGTTATCGTTGTTTGTATCCCCGCCCGCCAGCACAGGAAACTGTCGGGACTTGTGAAGAGACGGGTATCTTGGGTGCCGTGACGGGTGTGATTGGCAATCTGCAAGCGTTGGAAGCTATCAAAATTATCACAGGGCTACACAGTGAGTGTGAATATATCGGCTCTGATCATTTTGTGGAAGACGGCTTATTGTGCCAGCGATAGATCAGCAACCGACCTTACTTCTCTACTCCGCCCTTGGCACTCCACCATTCCGAAGCATTAAGCTGAGATCACGCAAACTGACATGTGCTGCGTGTGGGACGGACGAGCAGAGGATAGGCACGATACAGGATGTCGATTATGTGCAGTTCTGTGGAGGTCCGAGGCCGGATTGGGAAGCAAGGGGGCTAGAGGAGGGGCCGGCCGATGCTCGAGTTAGTGTCAAGGTATGTTCTAGCTATACCTCATGACATCTATGTTTGTATTAAAAGATACTAGGATTTAGAAGCGGCGCTCAAGTCCGACCGACCACCTCACCTACTTGATGTGCGCCCTACGATAGAATACGGGATTTGTCACCTTCCATCATCCATTAGTATGCCTTTTTCTATCATCCATTGGGCTTTCCGGACTGAACATGGATCCTAGACGTCCCTCTCAATGTACTTGTCGCAGATCCTCGAGCTCACCTCCCTTCCGACCCAAGTACAGACACATACATTGTGTGTCGTTTAGGCAACGATTCGCAAATTGCAGCAGATGCCCTCAGGGCTCTTGGCCCGGGCATAGGGCCCGTTAAGGATGTAGTCGGAGGATTAAGAGCTTGGGCTAAGGATGTAGATCCGGAGTTTCCTGTGTATTAATCTGAAAGGACTGAGAGGTACTCAAAGACGCCAAAGTGTATTGAATTAGGATATGAGGGAGCACTGAGACTGAGTTTTGCAGGTATATGAATGAGATTATCAAAAATAAGACTTGTCAATGGTGATCGAGAATGAACCTACGAGTCAGATACACTAATTGAGCTGTGTAATTATCTTCAGTTTACGCATATCAAGAAGTGGTTAACAGAGAGCCCAAAAGTCTCGGTTGGCTGCAAAATAGATATGGACATCGATCAAACGTACGGGGATTATTTCGAGGGTATTATGTATCCAAGCGATTCTCTTGTCTCAAGTGCAAAGGATACTTGGTTTAAAGCAGGATCTCTGGGGTTTAAGGTAATGAAACGTGGGAGACAAGGTTGCAGTCCCACGATTCTGCTTGTCAAATTCATTTCACCTGAGATCGGCGACCAAGTCGATGA
>JAGDQM010016858.1:28256-56096 GCA_017580835.1 Termitomyces bulborhizus
ATCATTTTCTAACTGGTTCTCTGATAGACTTCGGCAGCGTTTCAACTTTTTATCGTTCAAAAATACTCCACCAGCTCAGTAGAAGGACCTCAAGGTCCGCGTTTATGAGCCAGACTGGCACCCAGAGCCGGCCTTCTCGAGTTCATCTTCCCCACATCTCTCTGTCTTCCAAACAGCAATTTCAAAGGAATATTTTGAGCTTCATTCGATCCACCATGACCGATGCGGCGCCATACAACCCTCAGCCAGCTCCTGGCCTCAAAAAAGTACCACCTTATTGGTATCCGTATACCACGATGGCTAAGGAGCGTTGGTTAGGCCGCGAGCTACTAGAGGTGGTCTCAACAGAGTTTAGAGATCGTTCAATGGAATATTATGTGCGTCGCGATGTTTTCGTCGAATGAGCTCAAAGCTGATATTCCTAGTACTCAGAGATATGCACTAGAGTCTGGAGTCACGACGATTAATGGTCACATCGCACGCCCAGATACCATCATAATGAATGGCGATTGCATCCAGTAAGGTCTCTCTTTATCAGGAAAACTGGTTCATAATGTGATCACCCTAGAAATGTTGTACACCGCCATGAGCCACCCGTAACATCGACGCCTGTAAAGATTATCCTACATGACGTCGAGCGAGATTTTATCGTTGTCGACAAACCAGGAAGCATAGTCAGTACGGCTGACCACGGTCATCCAATCATCGAGCTGAGCTTATCTCCATCTCTTAGCCTGTCCATGCTTCTGGGAGGTACTTTCGAAATACGTTGGTAGAGATTCTCGAAAAGGAGATGGGATATAAGAAAGTTTATAGTGCGTATGGTATGCTATATTTTCAAGGAGCACTCTGACGGTCTGTCAAGCTGTCAACAGATTGGATCGCTTGACGTCCGGCCTCATGATCATCCCTTTAACTGCCGAACGAGCCCGTCAACTTACAAGTGAGTTCATGGCCAGCACAATTCGCAAAGAATACGTTGCGAGATGTAAGGGCGAATTCCCAATGTGCGTGCGCTTCATCCATTGCTTCATCTTGACCGTATTTATAGTTATCTCAGTGAAGAAGTGATTTGTGAGGAGCCGTTGCTGACGGTTGATCGTCAGATGGGACTGAACATAGTTCATCCCGAGGGAAAGGTCTGGACAATTTACGATCGATCTGCCCCCAAAAAACTCAGACATTGGTTTGGTTACATTGATCACAGCCTGCGAAAACAGTCTTCAACCGAATCCGATATGATCCCAATACGGATACGAGTGTTGTCCGATGTACGTTCAAGTTGACGCTACCTTATGGTTTGCGACCTAACATCGTTTGATTCATGCCAGGCGAACCTTTAACAGGTCGTTGTACGTGGATCCCCTCTCCTTCGCTCCGCTTTTTTATCCTTCTCCTTTCAGCTCATCAAATTAGAGTACATCTCCAATTCCTCGGACATCCTATTGCCAACGACCCAGTATATTCCGAGACCAAGATATGGGTATAGTCACCCGTTTGGCTCTTGATACCAACCGATGCTGATCTCTTGCCACTCTTAGGGATCGAATCTGGGAAAAGGCGGCATCGACATTGTACCTAGCGATGAAAGGTCTGCTCCGGCGCCGCCGCCACATCTACAATCGCACACTGAGGCTGTCGGGAGCCCAGAATCGCTGACTAAGGGCATAGGCGAGCAAAAGCAAAGCGAATCCGGGACAAAGCTACTTCCCCGTGAAACAGGGCAAGACATAGGAATGGGCTCGCCTGTGCCATTGTCCAGCGAAGCAGTGGGCGTCATCACGAGGTTACGCAATATGAAGGTGTGCTCCATGTGTTTGCCAAAGTCTGGTTTGGATGACCTTTCATTGGTTGATTGTAGGATGAAGATGAAGATTGGAGCCGGTGGCGGGACGTCGTGTTCCGTGCTAAAGGTAAATTGATGCCAAACCTTGCACTTCAGCCACAACCGCCCCCGAACCAGAGGAGGAGAGGCAACTATGCAAGGTTTATCGACGAAAAGTTGAACCGAGCCATGGATCCATCGATTGCGGCCGATGACACAAAGCTGGATTCAACCCCGTCAACAGTGGCGACACCTTCTAATGTATCCACGCCCGAACCTGAGATTCCAATCACTCCGCCACCTGTGCAACTCTCGGAGGATGAGGTGTTACAGAAAGTTGCAACGATGGAGCCACAGGCGGAATCCACTGCGGTCGTCCAGTCTGACAACTTGTACTGCCCTGAGTGCTACTTGCCTTTGCACCCCGACCCGAAGCCAGAACGCTTATACATATTCCTGCACGCAAAGCGATATACTACCAGCCTGGGCTCGTTCGAGACCGACATGCCTGAGTGGGCTGCGGAGGGTTGGATCTGGGATCGTTCTTGAAACCTGAAGCTTGAGCCTGGCTTTGGGATAATAACTATAGTATTGGTAACCCTAAAGATACACAAAATACAGACAACTCGCAAACAAATTACTGTTGTTTGATGCATGAGAGGAAAGCTAAAGCAATAGAAAACGCCCTTCACCTTGATAAACTTTGCCATAAATTTCCTGAAAATGAGGATCTCAGTCAAGAAAGCAAAAAGGGTTAGTGTTAGTGTGACACCAACTTGTGGAACTCCGTCCGTAAGAGATCGTTGACAAACTGGCCCTGCGGTTTGTCGCGTGTGTCCATTGCTTGGTTCTTGAATATTAGGTCTATCAGAAAGATTGATTTCAGGATGCGACGAATGAAGAAAGAGCCACGTACCATCATCCCAACGTCGCTTTACGGAAAACGTCCCTGGAACATTGGTGTTGAGACCCGGAGCCTCCTGCCCAAGGGCGGAGGCGAGATTCAACAAAGGATTTTTAGTCGCAATCTCGGCCTCCCGAGCAGCAGCGGATGCCGCAGACTCATTCTGTTCTTGTCGAGCTTTCTCTTCTGCCCGCTCTCGTTTAATCTTCTCAAGCTCGCGCAGAAGTTCCGCAGTGTCATCCTCGTCGTCATCCTCGTCAGAATCGTCGTCGTCACTAAAAATATGGACTAAAAGGTTGGGAAACGACTGGCAACAACAAGCAACTGACCTGTCCGCATCGTTCTCTTTCTGACTCTTCTTGTCCTCATCCTCATCGTCCTCATCATCTTTATCCATCTCTAACGCTTCTTGCAGAAGCTTTCTGCGTTTATTTGCCTCTTCGTCTTCTTGACCACCTTCAATGGGTAATGGGGGTTTTCCTTCAGCTTTCCGCTTTTTGTTCCTCGCCTCCTGTTCCGCCGCCAGTAGCTCTGCCCGTAAGTCACGTTTCTTCACCTCTTCCGTCGACGTCTGCCCAACTTGCCTGTTATGAATCTGAGAGACTCGTTTCTGCTTGGTTAATAGTGAGATCCGCACCGGAATTTGAGTTTGGTGTGGGCTGCCATATCCCGCACGGAGAACTGGCGAGAACCGCCCTTCACATCCCGAGCCTGCGCTGGATCCCATGTCGGTCTGTGGGCTGTAGACATCGCGGAGAGGTTGCGAACACAAGAAGTTTGGGTTGGCTTAGGTTGTGACAAATTAGGAAAATTCCCAGCACGTGCAGTACACTCTTCAAGGGCCAAAGTTTGTGGCGCATGTACTTAGTTGTAGGTCAGTATTTTCAATGAGAAATGAGTTTGCGCATATATCTCGTACCAGTCAGGATCGGAAAGATGATAATTATACTTTCCATTTAGGCTGATCAGCTTCTGTGGCAATTGATCCCCACTTGACATGGTGGAAAGCCACAAGGGCCTAGAGAAGGTACCAGGAAGGGTAAAATAGAGCACTATGACTGTACTTGTCATTAAGTTGACCAGCTTCTATCACAATTGAGCCCCACTTGGCATAGTGTAAAGCCTTAAGGGAAAGATGCTGTCGACGGGAAGGGTGAAATGGAGGAAGAACAATTACACCGAAGGACACATGTGCTCAGCATCGAACCCACACAACTAGAAGAGGATATCTGGAGTAGTTTCATAGCTTATTACCAAATTGGTAAAAGTCCACAATTCCCACTGTCCTTCATGTCATCATGGGTCACTTCGAGTCATTGATCTCCGAGAAATGGTGAAGGCCATACCCCTTCAATTAAATAACAAACATACGCGAACTAGTCCATGACCAGCGTTATTTACCTCTTCCAGGACCAGACTTATGGTAAAGATTGTTGTGTTGTGATAGTGTCTCGAAGATGACAAACTTAGTCATGTTTTGAAAGATCACGATCCATCCATCAAAGGTACCTCAAACGGTTCAGTTTTCGAGATTTTCAGTGATGAGATTCTCATTCCAAAAGTACAATCAGGTCATCTATATGCTTCGTGTCTATATACATGTCATTCCTGTGCTCTAAAATTCCTAAAATATCATGCATGGGCCGGAAAATTAAAAGAAAAAGATCGTAAGCATCGTGCAGTCATCGCCACAGCTTGCGCAAGCGGATCGTTCATTGTTGTGAATGGAAACTCGCTTCCTACTTTCTCAGGAAGTGTGTAGTCTATCGAAAGACGCCTGCGTTTTTGTTTACATTTTGCTTTTACTTTGTCATGCAAATAAAGGCTCACGTGTAGTCCATTCACTAGATTATGCATTTCCTCTTCGATAAAGTGGATCTCATGAAAAATATCGACGTCTTCTTCCTTTACCATATGGTCGATCAATTCAACACAGCTAACAAATTATTAGATGACCCATACGTAGACATTTAGATATCATACCTTTTCAGGGAATTTATCCTCCAGTTGTGAACCATGTCCCAAGAGTTGTGACGTTCGTCCCAAATGGCATACGGAATGGCCCGCTGACTCCGAAGACAACTCTGCGCCGCGTGTAACGCCTTCTTCAAGCCATCGAGATGCTAAGAAGACCAAAATCATAAGAAAAAATGTCCATATTATCCGGACAGACAACCCACCGGACGCAACTTCAAGGAGTCCATGCGATGAAGGAGATCGTTGATGAGATCGAGGCAACGGAATCCTTGATAGCCAGCGAGATAATTAGTAACATTAGTAACCGGCAACTTTGACGAGGGTAAACGATTGGGTTGACTTTGTCGAACAATAGAAGGGCTGGTATCTATTTCTACCCGATCGGGTTCGCTCTGTCGAGCAGTTGAAGTATCAATTCGATGAGGAGAGCAGGAGCTTTCTGCAGAAGGTCGATGGTTCAATTGTGATGCCCTATGCTCCTCAAATTCTTGTTCGCGACGTCGAAAAGAGGGATGCGTAAAAGATTGCGATGCACTGCCTCGTATCCTATGTAAATCAGGTAGGGCCGGTTCCTCTCTGCATACGTTCATACGGCCAAAGGGGATCGGTCGCACCGGTTGAGGTTGAGCAACTTCTCTGGGCTGTGGTTCAGGATGAATAGAACAGTGCATCTCGGCGGGCAACTTGTTAACCAAAGGAGGACCAGATGTGAGGAGAAGTGCAGGGAGATGCTGATTGTCATGATCGAGAGTCCGTTGGTATTCTTGCGATTCAGGGATAAGAGGGCGGACTGTACGCGAATTTGTCCCAGACATTGCAAGCGCGGACAGCGGAGCACCCATAGTGTCTGGCAGGAGCGGTTTCGTATTCCTGTATCTTCTTGCATAATCTATTGTGCGTTGGAGTGGAGTATCAGAGGAGCGCGATGACGGCCTGGCAGGCAAATTAACTTGGGCTTTCATGTCCAAATCAGATTGACCGAGGGCTTCAGCGTCATGTCCAACGTGGTTTGTACAAGGTCCAGGAAGACGTTGATTGCCATGGTCGAGAGTCTGTTGGTGTGAATCCGAAGCCAGAGGCGAGAGTGGACGCAAATGTGTCCCAGGCATTGCAAGCGTGGAAAGAGGAGCACTCGTAGTGTCTAGCGGAAGCGGTTCTGTATTCTTGTATCTTCTTGCATAATCTCTCGTGCGGTGGAGGGGGATATCAGAAAAGAGCAATGACGGCCTGGCAGCTGAATCGACTTGGGCTAACATGTCCAAATCAGATTGACCGGAGCCTTCAACGTAACATCCAATGTTAACTGTACGAGGTTCAGGGAGATGTTGATTGCCATGGTCGAGAGTCTGTTGGTGTGAATCCAAAGCCAGAGGCGAGAGTGGACGCAAATGTGTCCCAGGCATTGCAAGCGTGGAAAGAGGAGCGTTAATAGTGTCTGGCAGGTGCGGTTTCGTATTCCCGTATCTTCTTGCATAATCTATTGTGCGGGGAAGTGGAGTATCAGAGGAGAGCAATGACGGACTGGGATCGACTTGGGCTCTCATGCCCAAATCAGATTGACCGAGGGCTTCAGCGTTATGTCCAACGTGATTTGTACGAGGTTCAGGGAGACGTTGATTGCCATGGTCGAGAGTCTGTTGGTGTGAATCCGAAGCCAGAGGCGAGAGTGGACGCAAATGTGTCCCAGGCATTGCAAGCGTGGAAAGAGGAGCACTCGTAGTGTCTAGCGGAAGCGGTTCTGTATTCTTGTATCTTCTTGCATAATCTCTCGTGCGGTGGAGGGGGATATCAGAAAAGAGCAATGACGGCCTGGCAGCTGAATCGACTTGGGCTAACATGTCCAAATCAGATTGACCGGAGCCTTCAACGTAACATCCAATGTTAACTGTACGAGGTTCAGGGAGATGTTGATTGCCATGGTCAAGAGTCTGTTGGTGTGAATCAGAAGCCAGAGGCGAGAGTGGAGGCAAATGTGTCCTAGTAATTGCAGGCATGGGCGGTGGATCATTGATAGTATTTGGTGGAAGCGGTTCCGTTTCCTCGTATCGGCTCTCATTGTCTCTCGCGTAAGGACCTAGGATACAAGACCAGAACGATGGCAACCTGGCTCGTGCTCCCAAGTCCGAATCAGATTCGACGTGACGTTCAACGTAATTTGCGTCGTTCTCGTTTGAATAAGTCATCAATGAACTTGTCAAGTACTGGGAATCGGGAGAGTCGGGAGGGCGCAGCGAGAGTCTATTCGGCGATTCCGGAGGGGATGTATGGTTTCTTGGATTGCGACTGACCATTGGTAAACGGAAAGTCGGAAAATCAAATCCTCTGGAACGATCAAAAATCTGAGGACGGACACTCCAATGTCCCTTAGGTTCTGCAGGAGTAGGCTTGAAGTATTGTCTTGGATACCAAATCATCTGGTGACGTCGTTATGTCGTTTTCAAAATGAGGAATTATCGTGCTATGGACCCAGTACGAGGATTGACAAGCCGTATTATAGTAGATCCCGGCGACTTCGTAGTTATGGGCGTGCCTACTGTAGTTAGGCCATGCTTACTACCAGCAGTGTTATCGACGTAAACAAGGACGAGTTCACAGACCGCAGAACAAGAAAATACCAGAAATACAACACTGTCGTCAAGGATGTACAGCATAGAATTTAAGCGTCACAACCGGGGTATTCGAATAACAAAAAATTAACAATAGAGTCGAAACAAGAAAAAAGGGTCATAGCATGAGTTGCCGACGACGACTTTTGTGGTCCAATAATAAGATCAAGTCATTATCTGAAGTAGAGCATCAGCAGACCAATTGTTGACTTGAGAGGTCGGGATACAGAGTTCGTCGAGGCCATGGCTTGAAGAGACCAATTGAAGCGCAAAAGAGGCCGGTGATTGCCGAGGTAAGGTGAGATTCAAACTACATAAATTTTGATTCAATAATATACAATAAATTTACAAGGCAATAGATTGTGACAACGAAAGTAAATGAGCTATTGAATCAATCAAGATAGGCACTCCCAAAGCGAGATTCAGAGCTTCTAGAGCTGATCATGGACAGTAGTGCAAAAATTCAAAGGCAGATAAAAAATCAAGCGTTTAGTATCTCGTTAACTTGTCAAGTGTGATTCTGTCCACGAGGCCCGACGCGACAAAGCAATGCGATTTTGAAGAGATATGAAGTCTTCACGCAATTTCGCCCGCTGGTTCTTGTCTTCATCCCATCTAGGAACATCCCGCCTGGATCCCGCAAGCCTAAGTTGTTCTTGTGCCTTGTTGTGTGCTTTAACAAGATCAGAGTGTACTGCACGCAGCCGGAGACGATTGATTAGAGTCTGAAAGAGCGAATGGTTAGAAGGAAACGGAGTAAGGAAGAGAGGGGGCATGCAGAAGTACGTACATATATCTTTTTGGTAAGGTCCCGAAACTTGGCTTCGTACTGACTGAGTTTGGCCAGAACTTTATCGAGCATTCTAAATGATGGCTCGCGATTGCAAACCAAACTTGAAAACTCGCAGAAATTTCGCATGGTTCTGTGAAATCCGGGGTTCAAATCATAAATGCGTCCTGACAGTGGGAATAATCACCTGTCCAAAGAGGAGAGCTGTTTCCGCCAGCTTCCATGCCAGTTTTCACTCCCAGCCTCCAGTTTTGGGTGTTCAGATAGTACACCAGCCAAAGATTCAAGCAGCTTGTCAAGAAGCCGTCGAATCCGAGAACTGATTGGAGTGTGAGAGCCAACGAAAGCAATGAACGCCGGATTAGTCTGACTTCTGAAGTACTGGAACTTGAACTGAGCAAAAACGACAGGATATCAGTGATACTTGAATTTACCGAGTCAAGATTAGTCCAGTGTGTCTGTATCACCGATTGGTGAAGTGTGTCCAAACGCCTCCGCATAGACTCCAATGTATCTTCTACTTGAGACGAGCCTGATGGGGCAGCATGTTGAGTCTGTGAAGGAGCCAAGGGCGTACGTGGGGGAGCGGCAGGAGTTGAAATATGGTCCTTGGGCAGCTTATCTCCGAGGAATTGAAGATCGGCACCTTGAATGTCGTCACGACCTGTAAGTGCCGTATCGTCTCGTTTTTTACGTTTATCGGCATGCCACCAAACATGACCGTCCCAAGCATGTCCATTTTCGACCCTTTGGGCTATGGCATACGGGACAAACCCAGGAGGATAAGATGGTGGAAGTGGAATTGATGTCAAAGATCCAGGCCATTGGGGCGGGAGAGGAACATGAGAGGGAGCTGATTCGGCTGGCGCTGGAGGATCAGAATGTGTTTGTAGGGGCTCTTGGGCTTGATAATGCTCGCGTAAAGTCGTCGGCCGATGTCTTGAGTTGAACATCGATGCGTGCTGTCGGTCAGATTCCGGGTCATATGAACGGGGGAGGTTGACAGGCACTTGTACATATTGGGCAGGTAGTCGAGTTGGTGGGAAATTGGGGGACTGCCGAGGTGGCGGTGCATCATGGGATACAGGATTTGATCGTTGCCCCGAGAGCGGCTCCTTGGTACGTGAAGGGGACCGACTTCTGCTTCTGGGAGGCGATGAGGTCGATTGGGGCACGAAGAGTATTCCACGGTGCATCTGAGAAGTCAGTGGCTCGCCACGGGGAAATACGCTAATAGATGAGTTATTTTGAGATGGTGAGAAATTGTGGAGCCTGTTGGACATTTCTGTGGGCTGAGGATCTGTCGACTCTGCGTATGTCGGTGACTGTGAGGAAGAAAACAGAGGCCTATCAGGAAAATTCCGTGACGGAGGCGAGGAACGTCGGGGCTGAGATGTCAAATCCTCCAATTCCCTGATTTGGTCTCCAAAAAGAGTAGTATGAGCATTTGTGTGGGGACCGGTAGTTTCTTTCAACAGCTCATTTTCTTCTAAGCTTTCTTCAGGTATTGTATGGAGTGACCCCATAGGCGACCCGCGACCGGATGTCCCACCCGATGGACTTGAAAGGGGTAGTCGCTTTGTTCGCATGAGTGGAGGAGGAGGAGGCATAGTATCAGCTGGTAATGGCATCGACTCCAAGTTTTCTAGGTCTGCAGAGTCTGCATCCGAGGGTACGGATTGAACCTGGCCTACGGTAGAAACGATATTTCCATCGACATCTCTTATCCAGTGGCTTTCAGTGACATTTCCGTAATTAGAAGAACGTATGTCCATCCAGCGATCTTGACCTCGAGCTGCGGGACGAAAATCAATATCCGGGGCAGAAGAGTAATAGTCTTCCTGATGGTCCGGCATAGGATGCTGAAAGGGCATCTGTGCATCCTGGATGTCAAAAAATGGCTGTGAAACTTCAAAGGTGCTTTCCGGATATGAAGCAAAGTTATGACGTGACTGTGTGGTTGGGATTCGTGTATGTGGCGCCGAACGGGTATTGGAGAGCATTAATAATGGTGTGATTAAGAAGATAGTTGAATAGATGTATTTCGTCGTATAGTCTGTAAAAGGTCGTATCGTCGCGTAATTGTCGTCCAGTGGGTCCTTATAAGCACTCAGATTTCAAACACCATTGCCACTTGAGATCCACGAGGGTTGAGCATTGATCTATTATGGATAGTATTGTCATAATATAACAAAAGTCAAACAAGGCACCGTACCATGGGGGTCATAAGGAGATTTGTATCCACATCGAGGTTGATGTGAAAAAACAAATGTCGTATACCTTTTTCGGCGCCTACGCGACGACGCGTACCAAACACAGTCAAATGATCCAACTCCGGCAACTCTCCAATTCTCCTCTAGGGTTCTCTTTTGTCTCCTCGAGTTTCTTAGCGACGTTCTTTGTACAGCATATCTCTCTATTCATCGGAATTTTGACTTGGAACATCCTTTTTTTAGCCCCTTCATCCCGAGTGAAAAGCCATCTTTTGTTATGTGAGCCTTGGGGATTTCTGGAACCATCAGAGGCCTTGATCGCGCCCACACCAGTGTCGTGAACGAAAAACGTTTTTCATCCGCCGCGAGACCGCTCGCGATCAACAGATCAAAGTTCCTTGCGAAATCAACGATGTCTCCCTCTTTCTGATATCAGAATCTGAAACTGATGCCCTGATACTATATACATGCCATAAAAAAGCTCCACTGTTGATACTCGGAGACATTTTTCTCTCAAGTGGCAATATATAAATATGAACTACATATCTGCTTTGGTTGCGACTGAAGGCGAACGGTAAAGGCGTTCAAGAACGATAGACTGTACCTATGGACATAGATATTATCGCCTCGATCGATCGAAAGGTCTTCGTGCTTTCCAGAACCAATAACGACTTATGCCACGTGACTATCGCAAACTTCAAGTCGAATATTGGCAGTTGTTGCGACATCCTCGGTTGATATATCAAAGTACTCTGTATAACTATCATTACATAAAACCTGTATTAAAATCACATATAAGCCTTATGAGATATAAGTATCCAAGACGACCAGTAGAATTACCCAATATCCTGATCTTCCGTGCCCTCCTCACTCAGAACAGACAGACAAAATTACTTGGGAAGATATGTCTTCCCTCCTCCCTCCGTGCTTCATCAAGAAGCTCACCGCTCCACCATCCATCATCAGGGGTCGCCGTTACCGCAATCACATCGCCTGCTTGAAAATCGAATTCCTCGTCAATCGTTGCGGTGTAATCATAGAGCGCTTTCACTAATAGATCATCACATCAGTCCATCCACCTCTCGGATCGCGACAGAGATCATGGAAGCCTTACCATAAAACAAGATTCCTCCGGTATGGTGCGTGTCGGTCGTTGGCGGAGGCGTCGGAATGCGCGGTTGCTCCTGAGGATGCTGTGTTGGGACGGGCAATGGACCTGAGACGCGGTTGATATTTCGCGTGGTTGGCTGCGGAGACGCTGGTTGTGGAAGTGGAGGCGGATCAGTGCTAGACTGTCCATTGATGTATGGCGGGCTGTTGATGACGTTATTCTGGTAAGTTCGATGCGTAGGCTGAACGTCAGAAGGCGGCTGTGTCCATATTTTCTCGAGAGATTCGGGCGAAGAAGATTCAGAGCCGTTTGGGTGCCGGGAGTCGTCAAAGTTGTTGGGATAACGTAGCGGAACGCGATGCGAGATGCGTTTGAATGTCGCTGGTCGTGAGACGCGCCTCGTTTCTTGGGGCGCAGTTGCGTCGCGCGGGTTGTATGGAACATATTTGACCGGGTCCGATATAAGATTGCCGGTACCGTATTTGGCGGCAAAGTTTTCGACATCGCGTTCGGCTTCAAATTGATCGAGAACTGTACGAATACGTTCGCAAGACTGGCAACCACGTTGTGAGAGAGGCATGAACAGGATTCAAAATCTTCTTACCAGGTCATCATTTACGCAGAGGGTCGATACCTCGTTAGCGTATAACCAAAGTGTATCCTTCATAAACTCCAAACGATCTTCTTCCAGATCCTGACACGTATCACAGAAATCTTTCCAGTCTGCTTCCCATTCTGGCAACATATCAAGAAGATCCTGTGTAAATTTCTCAAAGTCCATCCCGTTAGCCTGCACTGTCTGCTGCGTTCGGCGCAGCTTCGACTGGACACGCTCCAGCTCTTTGCCTTGTACAGAGGCGCATTTCTGGGTGTAGGATTGGATTCGTTGGCAGTCGGCATCATATTTTTCTTTGGCTCTAGCCACGTATGACTCTTGAGTCTGTTTGGCTTTGAATCTCTTCTCCACCTTAGCCTGCACATCCCGCCTGTGATTGACTTGCTTGGTGTGCATCACGGATGTTGATCTTTCGAGATTAGAGCGGATCGCTGAAGCTAGCTGGTTGTGAGATGTCGCCTGACTCTCCGTTTCCAGCCGGAGGGTGTCCAACGAGTTGCGTAAGTCACTAGCGTGCGATCAGAGATCATTACTTGACGGCGAAAGACTCGCTACACACCCAATCTCTTCATCACCCAGTGGGAGTTTAGCGAGAGTAGCAAGGCTTTTGGCGTATTGCTCCTCGATGGCAGCTCTAAGCCAATCATCTCAGTTTATTCAAGTTCGTCACATATGGTGGTTGGGCGCTAAACATACCTCTCGATCCAAAAACGCCCTAGTTCGTCGGTAGTTTTCGTCGCACCTCTCATCCTCGAGAACAAGATGTTAACTCCATCGTCACCTGGGCCCCAGAACGAATTACAAAAATCTCGAGATGTACTTCCGTAGAGCGGATCGGTTCCGGGGGCAGAAGCATAGTGGGCCAACGAGGTGCCAGTCGAGGCTTGTTCCCGTACGACAGCCATAGTCTGACTAGACAGAGAAAGCCCGGTTGATCAGAGAGGATAACAGATAAAAAGAAAAGAACAAGTAGATCACCGTGAAGAAGCGGAGAGTCAGTAAAAGAATACGAGGATGGCTGTGCTTGTGCTGATACTCAGTCAGCGACAGATCTTGATTATGATGATGTGTTGATGTTCTTCAGACTTTTCCCGGCAAGTATCGTGATTAGAGATCTTTCTGTAGCCGCATACCTCTAAATCTCAGTCTGTTCTGTGGATCCCTAGGCCTCACGATTGGAGGCAAAACCAATAGTTTATAGCCAGAATGAAAAGAGAGAATGTTCATGACTCCATAAGCTAGCGACTTTCAGTTTAAACTGTGTGAAACGCGCGAAATCTTTTGTTCAAACGCTTGCTCTTGTTCCCAGCCAAGGCCTACGAAGCCCATGCGTCGCTTGTTTCGTCGGTTTTTGTTTTTCGGAAGAGTTTGGGAGTGTGGGGGCAGTGTAGAATTCAGGGTCACGGTCCATGATTGTCTCATCATTGTCATCAATTTTTTGAGGTCATGGCCTTCACCGGAACATCTACACAGGAATTACACAATATCTCAGTTACCTCTTCGAAGGAAAGATGTTTTCGAGTTCGTTCCCTTTTGAACCAACTGCATGCTGAGACCATTACTGCACGTGGGCCAGTCCTCGTTTATGAAAATCCGTGATTTAGCCTTGCTCCATGTGGGGTGCGGAAGCTTTTTTGTCGTTTCAGTTCCCAGCACAAACACCGGGAGTGGTTGCCTGTCCTATGTGCTCAAAGCGACGGATCTAAATGACAGCAGACCGAGAAAGGCACTGCGCCTGGTAAGTGGGTGATGAACTGCACCGCATTCGTTACACCGGAAAAGCCTGAGAACCACCTGGATGGCATGAATCTCTAGAGCAAATTTGAATGTCCTGTACAACGTCCTATGATACTTGATCCTGCCTTGGTCCGCAGTTGAATCCACTCAGCGAAATTCAAGTTCAAGCTGAAACAAGTTGACAGGGCAGTTATCACTCTCTTGTCCATCCAACATTATCACTCTGAACCATACGCGTAAGACGACTTGAGACGCTCTTCGAGTCGCGTCATACGTAGCATGTGCTCTTCTCGTCATTCCAGCTTCAAAGTCCAAAATGTATCACTACAGGGGACGCCATTGTTGATCTAGCCACGGGCTACCGAGCGCAATTGTGACTAACTCGGATGGTTTTACAGTTCCAGAGACTGACCGTACTCTTTTGTACGCAAAGGCTACACTATACGTTCCTATCAAGGCCTTCATTTCTACATGATCCACGTAGTCCTACTGCCGAGTTTTCACATCTTTCCTTTTCCTTCGCGCTATGACGAGACTAAGCACAGATCAGACAGCATATCCATCCCATACCAATTGCTCGTGTTTAAGAAATTGCCCTTGGGCATTTCTCTAACCGCTTCTGGTCTGAGTGTTGGGCTGTATGACGATTCAGTGATTTGCAATCGGAGCGCGTCTACTTGTTTCTCTGGCGGAAGATCGGCTGTGCGGGCCGGATCCCGAAATGTCCACGTGGCCTTCGAATTTGAAAGTACTTAGTTTTGATATTATTGCTCAGCAAACGCCTATTCGACTTGTTAATTCTGCCAATTGTGGGAATCCGAATGATCCACACTGACTAAGGAAATGCTGTCCTTCTTCCAAAGTGATTCCTTATAGTCCTTGTAATACAATTACCTGGAACCAGTGTGTAGCATCGAAACTCAAGCTTGTTTCTCTAGGAAATGTCAGAACCAGTACACATACCTACACTCTATTCTGCTGACTCTGAAGGGTATGAAACCTTTCAATTTCCTTGTTTCAACCTCATCAAGCAACTTCATTTCAGCTCGGTTCTTCGGGAATTTATGGATGCTCGAGAACAAAATCGTACATCGCAGGCGACAAGGCTCTCTCAAGATGTTCCTGCAAATGGAAATGCAACCATACATCATGAACCATCTGTTCAAAACTCAGGGAATGGCCGAACACAAGACTTTCATCATGGATTTCTTTCAACTCCAGTCCCCTTTCCTACTCCATCCGTTGGTCCTACAACTTCAGAAGGGTAAGCGACACTCTTCCGTTCGATTTGCAGACGTATTGAGTTTCTCATTGCAGTTTAATTCAGGAGTCCGGTATGGGCGCTCAAGATCAACGGGACCAACCTGGAATTGCACAAAATCCTCAGTCTACCAGAAAAACAGTACAAGATCCGGGGCCAAGTGATCGAAGTTCACGGGAAAGCCATCGCTACAAGTCTCATCATGAACTTGAGACCGGCCCACCTGCTACAGACGCACAAAAACCTGATCGATCGCTGCATTTTGGTGTTTCGGAAGAGTGAGTGTCAATGGTTGGTCCGTTATCCTGCTATCTGAAGCTTTTTACCATAGTCAAATCCCACAAGACTCCGTGAATGATCAACCGCCACCGGAATCGCCGTTTTATAATCCCTATGAGAGGTCAGTTGTCTCAAGCCTTCCTCGGGCCATGCATTCAACTATACTTGTGCAGCCGTACATCTATGAGCATCCAGGGAGACACCCACCCACGTTCCAGTCGAACTTTTCAAAAATCTCGCGCAGTCGATGAGACGGTGAAGGATGCAGGGCCAAGCAAGCGACGTTCTCATCGACGTTCGCGATCTCATAAAGAAACCATGATCTCGGGCACGACCACAACAGAAGAGGCAATACGCCAATTGATAGAGCAGAAAAAAGAAACCAACACACTGCGTAGAGCATTACGTCGAATGGTTGAACGGGTGGACGCCGAAAATCAACGTGTCCTTGCACTCGAAAGGGATAGCCATCAAGTGATGGAAAAGTTCTCGATGCTAAACGCAAGTAGGCTGGCCGCTCAGAAGGAGGCCTTAAATGCGGGTTCTGAGCTGCGAACATACCAATTTCAGCTCGCGAATGCGCATAAAGACATTGAAAGGGCTCAGGAAATGTTGAGCACATTGGAAAAGCAACGTGATGAAGCTGAGGAAGCAGCATCGCGTGCTCGAGCAAGAGTGCGGCAGTGCGCTCAAGAGCAAATGATTGCTGCTGCTCAATCAGAGGGTAGGCGGCTTGGTTTTGAAGCTGGGCTGAAGCGAGCTCAGGAAGAGGCCGCCCTTATGAGAATGGGTTCTGGACGCGTATACAGCTCTTGGGCGCCGCGCGAATCAGACTCTCAAGTAAATTCTCCCCCTGCAAATTTTGATTTTGATTATCTTGAGCATGTAATTTCGTCGCCCGTTCGTCAGCACACTCTGCGTGCCCACCGACAGAGTATCCCCGGAGAGCCTTCACCGCCACCCGAATTCCGAGTTCAGTCTCCTACATCTCCTGGATCTGGGGCGTCTGTCAGGGAAGAACTGCTGCCTCCTCACCCTTCTGAAAATGCTCCGGAAGTTGATCGGCCGGCATCACCGGGATCTTCTGTGTTGCGCTACGCTGTCTCAATACCTCCGGCTTCTGAAATCGAACAACAAACTAGTCCAACTCAGTTCCTTGATCATTCGGCGCAGCCCTGGGTGACTGCTCGTGAATACCATCAAATGACAGGGACTCAGCCATCTCCCCAACACGTCATTGGAGTTAATATTCCTGGTGGGTCGGGGAATGTTGTTACTTTTGCACCAAATCCTCTTCAAGGCAATCCCGACAAGAAAAAAAGGTCGTGGTTCCGCCGGACTCTCGCCCGGCCTTGGCGGAAAGCTTCGAGAGTCGTCCCAGAGGCATCTTCGTCCTGGTACCAACCCATGTCATCTGCAAACCCACCGCCTATCGTTCGCACTCGCGACTTTGGTGCGGGAGCTCCTGAGACCTCCGCCGATCGTGCGTCTGTCTCCACGAGTTTATCACAGTTTGAAATCGTTAGCCCTCCACCAGGCGCGCCGAGTCCGCCATATCGGGATCCCCATGAGAGTGTGGAGAGTTTTGCAGGAAAAGGTATGAAGGGCAGAAGAACGTTCATGGAGAGGACACATCTACACAGTATAAATGAAATTCCTTCGGATTTGAACGAGACGTTGCCTAATCTTAGGAGGGATATTACGTCAATTTCTCCTAGTATGGGTCAAATCCGGGAGATGTTTGGAGATACTACATCGAATTACTCGGACCCGAAAGCAGTTGAGGATTGGAGACGCTCGAGCGCAAGTGTCAGTGTTGCCACTGAAATGGTTTGTAGTTCCTTGTTGCCCATCGGTCCAGTATGTGTAGCCGTGTCTTATTATGCTCATTTAGAATCCAAGCCGTCCTGCAAAACCTTCAAACGCTGTTAGTGGACAAAATGGTCCTCCTCGACGACGGCCCGTTCACCTCACAGTACCCGCGCCGCTTGCCCCCCAACACGCAAATTCACCTTCATCGTTGGGGATACCTAACGGCTCGCAGAATCTGGCTTTTCTGGGGGCTGGCGATGTTCGGCCGTCTATACAACGTAATCCCACCTCTGGGACCGTTTACGGGATCACCGTCGAGCCTCCTGTATGTCTCTCAGTTACTAGGTTCTACCCGAAAAAATCAACTGAGTTCTTACCAGTCATGCTCGCCAACTGAAGTACCAAATTCTGGACGTCCACTACAAGAGAATCTACTCAGCCCCAGCCTCGGTTATCCCTCCAGCTTCCGCTCAAATGCACCTTCTCTTCAGAATAATGGTCCTTCCAGTATCAGAGATCCCACATCCAACCCTGCCCGTCCTCTTTCTGCTGCCAGCGATCCCCAAGCGCCTCCCATACTACCTAAAAATCCATCAAATCTAGCTTCATCACTTTCGCTTGCTCAAGCTGACCAACCGCCATTATCCCAGCATCAGAGGCCAGTCGACCACCCTCACCGAAGCTCCGTCGCTTCTCGCGCAACAACGTATGCTCCTCGCCCCATTACTGACAATGCCTCCATCCGATCGGGGCCCCGCTCAGTGAACGCTGGTCACAACACTGCGCGCCAGAGTCACTCGCATCCAGCACCAGTGAATCCGAATCCTGCCTCACATCCACGTACCGTTTCGGATTCAACATATCTACAGACTAATGCTAGCCTGCAACCTGTAGAGAATCGCAACGCGAACGGAGTACATAACCTTCACCGGATCTCATCGAACCAGTCTATGAGTTCGATACGTTCAGCTAATTCACGGTACTCACGTTTTGACCCCAACACTTATGTGGAACCGACGGAGTTGTATAGACCTGTGTCCGTAGGACCAAGTGGACAGGAAAGACGAAGAACAATGTCTAATGCAACTGGTACGACTTTGTCCTATGTATCGCGACCTTAGCGAGTGAACGACATCTCTATTTCTATCTTTCCTCTGCTCCTTGTAACGACTATTGTATCAAACTTTTAGCTGTATTCATACCTGGGTATTTCCATTTGGACCTTTCTTTTTGATTCCATCTACCTGCTGCTTTGGCACTTTGGCTTTGGGGGTGGTTATGTTTGCAAAGTACTTGACATACGTTCAGATACCATTATGTAAAACAAGTGGGCTTTGCAGAAGACAGTGACCTATTACATCACGTCCTCAGACTGACGAAGCGCTTGCCTCAAGACATTAATTGTTACTTGGAGTTGATCAAGTCCTCTTTGCATCCCCTCAATGAGGGATATCAAATTCACATCCCGTGAATTTCCAAGTTGCTAGCCAGGAAAGACGTCTTCATACGCCGGAAGTATATCACGATCTAATGAGGACGTTTGCTCATTCCGATGCAATGAGGGCAGACTGCGGACTCTGAGCTCTTGTTTGTGGACGAACGACTGGAGAATTGTATCACTTTAATACTAGATCTCTCTATCTATGCTTTCGACTCACCAAACGCTGAAAAATACGAGATTCTTCTTCGTTATTGGATGCTATTTTAGTCTCAACCAGAAATTTGTCGTCCTGATTCTGCAGGTGTTGGTCTTTTACCTCTGCTGTCGTTGGAAGTTTGTAAAATACTAAGAATGTTCGTAATTAGCATAAAAATATGCACACATGCTTGAATCAATACGGACTTACTTATCACATTGGAACTTTCCCCTGCTTCAATCCTGCATTTATTGGGACTAACAAAGTACCGCTAATGGAAGGAAAATCAACATCAATCCCCGAGATTGTGACGGCAGACCTGCAGACATTTGGAGCATTCGTCTTTACTTTGTAATCAATAGGAAATCTGTTTGGGTTTGATATGGAGAGTACGCATCTCGGAGATTGGCTCGGAAGCATTGGATCTATAAAGAAGAATTTTGGCTTGGAAGGAGTCTTGATGAGGGCTCTGGATAGCGACATACGTGGAAAGTCCAGGTCACAAGAGGGCGTCAGGATGACAGACATTGGTGTGGATCTGGTCGTATAGGGAGTATAGTACGACTGATAGGAAGTCATAATGAAGCTACTGAGGCTATGCTGAATGCATTGCTTTTTTCGGTGTTGAATGGCCCTATATCATCCCCACTCCATATAGGTTCCCACACATACATATTTCAAACGTGAAAGACAAGCGAGATCCTGAGCAGAGGAGGGAGTTGAACGAGTCACATTTTCGCCCCATTGGTTAAGAAATATACGAAATACTAAGTTTGAAATCTGCAGCCCACGCACCGACACATGACGGATGTGTGTCAGTACTCTTGAAGCCATGGACCGGCGCGACAGGGAGCAAATGACCTCTCATGGAAGCGGAGTAAGTAATCCAATCATAGCTATTGAGATGACAAAGGCAAGAGAAATCCATTCATAGTAGTAGTCCGATAGGCCTTTCGTGAGAGTTGGCGGCGCAGTGAAGATTTGATAGTGCTGCAATGAGCACAAGATTAATGTCAGAAAAGCTGCGTATAAGGCCACTCAAGCCCGGATTGTAGCAGCGTCCCGATCAGCTGAACTAGGTTCCCAGATTTCGGTCCCAATACCCATAAAGCCCTAAACCGTCCCACGTTTCTGACCAATCACATATTCGCAGCAAGGGGCTCAGCGCTTCTGCCGCAAATCATGAAGGAGTCGAATAAGGACGTCAAAGGGAATATCTAGATTCCGATCAGCAGCCAAATGCAAAATGGACTAACAAGGTCAGTTGCTATCAAGCGAAGGCCCATTCGCCCTTATAATAAAGAATGACCGAGTGTACGAAAGGATATACAGATGCTCATCATGCATCTCCGACGTCGGTGAACCTCCCGTGTCCGAGCTTAATCCTCGTCTTCACGCTACATAGGTCTGGAAATTTGACCATGGTCCGAGTCATAGTCAATGATATATACGCCCCGTTCAACTCCGGTACTGACGCGAAGTTACTTTCTCGATGGTCGCACCCAGATCACGATTCTAGATTATTGAGAGCGAGCCAGTTGGGGCGAATTGAGGCCACTTGGCACTGACCACGACAAAGTATCTTACAACTCGAGCTGACCCATGGATTGTCAGCGATATCTTCCACTACGTTTACTCGTCTACTCACCTAGAAGTACAATTGTGGGCCGTTGACGTTGACTCTCTTTCTAAATAGGCTAGTCTACGTACCTTCCATGTCGGTAGGAAGCAGACTCGTGGCAATTTTCTCGCAGTTTGTCGCTTGTGTTCAACGACATGCAAGCGAGACAGGAATACCACTGTCTCGACATTCAAAACCCAATATCCTCACCTGCCTGACAGCCCTTGTTAAACCTTGGATGCCAGGTCTTTCGCATACAACAAGTCCTACAGCCCTCGGTACTGCTAGCTTCAAGATTGTTGTTTTCTGTGTGATAGCTAGTGCTGACAGTGGTTCCAGGTGGCCGTAACTATGACTACACCAACATGTACAGTCCGGATAAGAAGGGCGACGAAGCGAAGGAGAATGCACGCGTCTGGAACGTCTATCTCGATGAAGCAGAAAACTATGACGCGGATATGGTACAAGGTTTTCGAAACATCATTGACGGTCTACTGGTTTTTGTGAGTTTTTGAAGAACTGTCACAATCCCCTTTACCTAGGCTGAGTACCATTCTATATAGGCCTCTCTTTTCTCAGCAGTGGTAACGACATTTGTTGCTCAAACGTCTCAAGCCCTTCAACCAGATAATACGCAGATCATGGTTTCACTCCTTTTCGAGAATAACCAATTGTTGAGAGCTGCTGCAAATGGGGCCAGTACTAATGCAGTACACGCGGCAACCCTAGGCCCAGGAAGCCGGACCTACACTACGATCGATATATGGGTCAACGGGCTATTTTTCACGAGTCTCGCTCTCTCATTGTCAACTGCTCTTCTAACTGTTCTAGCCAAGCAATGGATTCAGGTGAATATTCTTCTCCATTCATTTGATTTATCTTACTCAAGTTAATAGGCTTATACTGCGATTGTTCCCGGCGATGCGAAAACCCGTGCTTTGATTCGTCATTTTCGCTTTCAAGGGCTCATGAAGTGGAAGCTTATTGACGTCGTCGAGAGTCTACCCTTGATTTTGCATGGTTCCGTCGCCATCTTCCTCGTTGGGCTTGCTCTCTATGTTTCCAAGTTGTCGTCTCCAATATGCGGGCTTGTTTCTGCCATCACTGCGCTCACCTTCCTCTTCTACTTTACAACCTCTCTGCTTCCGTCTTCTTCGATCGCTTGTCCCTATCGGGTTTCCTTCATGTTCTCTTTAATTCGACCTCTGATGTTTGCTTTTTGTGTTATAAAATGCGCTTTCTTGACTTCTTGGCATGCATTGACCCGAAAGTCAGACAGGGTGATCTGGCCGGAGATGCCAAGGAAATCTATGAAAATGGCAGAGCACAACGACGTGTTCGCCGGCAAAAATGGTTTATTCGGTGTCGCTGGTCATCTCGCTTGTGACTCATTAGATTGGTTATTCAACCACTCTTCTTCCAACCATTCAGTGAAAAAAATTGTCGCTGAGGGCGCCTGTGGTCTAGTCGATGAATGGCCTTCAAGATTATACTCCGTGTATCCTTTCGGAGTCGGACGTCTAGCCTCAATCTCAGAACATAACTTCGATCTTTTTCTATCAACGGTCGAATACTCCTTGACCCAGTTGCCCGAGATTTCGTCGACATCTACCACGGAGGACGAGATTGATCAGGGTACATGTGGCAGACTAATTGAAAATCTCTTAAAGATATCCTCGTCTAAATCCTTGTTGGACGGACGTATTACCTATGTGAGAGAGGACTGGAGGGAACGGATTGGAGATGCATTAGTTAATGCATATAGAGTGGTGATCAAGAGAAGGTGTCATGCTCTATCGAGGCGCCTCTTGGATTGGGGTCATCCCAGCCTCCTTCAATCAAAACTTGGTTATGAAATCTTGTTTCATTGTGCAAAGAGAGGGAAAGCAGAGGACATTTGTGATTTGCTGGATCGAGGAATCGATCTTAATCATCGTGATACCAATGGCTGGACTGCTTTGCATATCGCGGCTTACTCTGGCAATCTGGATACGGTCATCCCCCTTGTTGAGCGCCAGCCGTCTCTTATCTCTATTCCGACAAGTTCATCTTCCAGATCCAAGACTGCACTCTATCTTGCGGTTGAGCAAGCTCACTCCGACGTCGTGGTATACCTTTTGGACCACGGTGCCATTCCCCTTCCTGATACATTACATAGTGCAGCGTTTTCACGATTCGTACATCACCTAAACCCATGTCTGGTAGTGAGTCTGCTTGACCGCGGATGGGACAGAACACTCAAAGATGCAGATGGGAGGACGCCTCTTGATATTGCACGCAGCGAAGGTCATCACACTATTGTCGAACACTTGGAACATTACCAGACTGTCAGGCTTCCGCCATACCCGATCGTGACTCTCTCTCATAGGGACACAACAGCCTCACCAAATATTGTTCAGCCAAGTCATCCAGGAAAATGTTCATGGGGTCCTCAGTCAGGAATATCGATCTAAGTAGGCTATTGGGAGCACACTGCAACAACTGCTTCATGGCAGTGATAAACGCGTCAGCAAATTGAAGGCGTCGGCCCGTTCATTGTCCAGTGCGTCACAGAGACGAGCACGTATTGAGTATGATAGGGGACCAAATAGACGATTCAATGTAGTCCTGGGACGAGTGATCACAGCTACGAGTTCCAAAGATGGTCTACTAGTCAAGGATACCAGACGCGCACGGAAGGAGACAAACGAGCACTTGATACACCTGACGGAATCACGTCTTTCGCAATTGAGACCCCGAGACTCTAAGATAGCAAGATGGCAAAACAGCGAAGGCAGTAAGGTAACGGAGACAACGAGAACGCGAGTCAGACCGGATTCCGACTTCCGACAGCAGTCTTTTTGTCAACAATTTACTGGAGCAAAAGCTAGATTGTTGTGGGGAAACTTGTTTTTCATACTCGACAGCATACATCTTTGTCGAAGATAACGTCGTCGAACTCCGAAGGTGACGTCGTTCTATTCAAATCAGTGCGTCAATTCGTACGTATTTACATTTCGTCGGTATGAAACATGAATTACTTAGTAATGTCTCACAAGCACAAGTAAAATAGGAGTATATAGTGCCTTCTTTTACTGGAGTTTAAGTTATCTTTCGACCTATTGACTCCAGGTATGATGACTCAGCGAATCGGACTAGCGATCTCTGCGCCCGAGTGATCGAACCCCTGACGAGAGAGAAGGCAGAATGCATAGGAAGGTGTGAGATTGAACGATTGAACAAATGCTTCTAGACATATTTAGCCGTCGACGTTTGAAAGGAATATCTTTTGACGGCTGAGTGTTTAGATGGCACTGGAGAAAGGAGTATATTTTGACGACTGAGCGTTTAGACGGCGCTACTTTTCAATCGTTGGCGGTATCCCTAAATGGTTAGATATAAATAATATCTGTGTATCAAATGTTGGCCAAATATCGATATATTCGATTAGCTAAATATCTGGATAAAATGTTCGGATATCAACTGGATATTCAGGCATCCGCGATTAGCTAAATATCTGGATAAAATGTTCGGATATTCAGGCATCCGCGGTTAGCAAATGTTTGGATAGATATATTCAAATATCCTCCACTAAATGTCCGAACGAATATGTTCTGATGTCATACAAAGGTGTGGGTGGGTGGGCGAGAATCTGCGCGTGTCTTCAACGCGACTCCCCAGTGATGACGGTTAGTGTCAACCGTCGTTATGTCACGCTCAGTCACGCGACAAAATACGCCCTTCTCCTCACCCGTGCCTCCTTCAGAAAGGCTGCATTTCGTGCCAGTTCCTCGCGCGACCACAAGATATACGTTTAATCTCGTCTTCTTATACACGACGCCTTGTGATGGGTGGTAGCCGTTTGCGATCAGTCCCCTAATCAGCGAATCTGACTAGCGATCTCTGCGCCCGAGTGATCGAACCCCGATGCAGCCGACGGCGAAGCAAAGCGTTTCTTATCATTTGACAAATACTCAGTATACTTATCTTTCGACTTATCAATTTCAGTCTTCATACGACCATCAATATATACATATTCGTTTCCGATATTCCACCGCTTGATGAGTTTGCTGCGACAATCTTATATATTGCTTGTGAGGGCTCTCGACACCGGCCATCTCGCCCTCCAAATTCCTCGATCTCCAAAGTAGATTTAGTCCGTTTAAAATCCAAACCTTCTTTTTGTGTCCATTGCCTCGTTGCCGACATTGTTAAGGCATTGGACAGGGGGCAGTTGATTTTGGCGAGTTGTTCCTTGGATTTACGAAGTGATCACTTCACTTCAATCAAAAAATTCTGTAACCAAGCAAGAAGATCAGTTTGAACTATTGCTCCCCTATGCCATATGATAGACATCAACTTCCTCCAGACAGCAGTGGCAGTAAGTTCTCCTTTGATTCAGCGGAACACAGACTGATCTCATGGTCATGTAGATGATTTTGCAAATCATCGCCTGCTTTTGGAGCCAGTCTTTGATATCATCTTTGTGTTCCTTGACTTGCTTGATGCTTGTCCAAACGCGGGCCTACTATGACTTGCCATCCGACATGTCGACAAAGCTTCTTTGATGTGATCAGGTCAAAAACCACACTCCTGATATGATGTCCAGCGAGATCCATTGGATGCAAGCTTTGGGACGGTGAGTTTTGCTATTGGGAATTGCAGGTATCTTTGAGGCCCATAACATAAGAGGAACAGAGTGATGAGCTGACGAACAGAGGTAGATGATGATATGCTGGTCGCCAGTAAAACAGGCAAAATAAGAACGTGGATTTTTAGAACCTACAAAAATACATGTTATTAAAGTCCAAATAAAAGACTGAAAACTGTAAGCTAAGGTCGAAAACGGTAGACCAGGGACTTGCCTGACCAGTAGCGCACCCAACTCCCCAACGACGATGACGGTATCAGCCAATCCAAGAGTGCCAACAGCCATGGCCATCAGCCACGATCAAACATCCATACCTGATGGCCGAGTTCCGAGGCTGGCGGCACTGCCGGCTATCTCGGGTACCGAACAGCCGGCCCACGGATCATGCCTTGGGCGCCTATTCGGCCCCTCACTACGTCACTGAACAACTCATGCGTTCCCAACCCTCACTCGAGCCCCCCCCTCGACGGACTTAGCTCCTCCCTCACCAATACCAGGAACCCCTGGCCAGGAAGGATGAAGAAGTAGGAGGAGGTAACGAGAGAGAAGAAACATGAATGGAAGACGGAAGAAGGATCCCGGGTGACGGAAGACGACATGGATCGAGTCCCGAGACAACTGAATGCTCGGACCGATCATGCGTGGAAATAACGCGGAATGGCAGAATAATCACGCCATACGACGGCTGGTCCGTGCAAAGGGAAGGGCTATCAAAGGAGGAGGGTTTTGGGGGAGTCGGGCAGACAGAGTCTGGCGTGCAGCTTGGATCCCCCGTGACGACGTCTCGGGTTTACAATTTGTTTTGAGTATTCGAATTGAACCTCTTCGAGAGTTGGAACATTGGGGTCTTTTACTTAAGAAATAAAATCTTATTCATTTGTTGGAAGTTTGGCCTTGAGCAAATCTGCGATATTTCTACACTTAAACGTTGTATTCAACGTTTAGACCCAGAAATCTCATCAATGACCTCAGCAATGAATAAAGCACCATAATTATATAATATGGGTGTGAACAGAGGTAGATACTGATGAACAGAAGTAACAGGAACGACAGTGGAGTAGTATATGGACTTACACCTCAGTGAAGAATAAAGCTCTGAGGTGGTACGGAATATTTTGGATGGAAAACATCTCAAGTGTTTTTGTAACGTTATGGCGACTTCTATCGTTTCCTCAGCAACTTCTCATGTCAGCGTACCGCAGATGAAAACACGAAAAACTATTTGTATGTTGGAGAGGTTAAGCGCAAATATTTGGACAGCCACAGAAGTGATTGGAGCACATTATTGATTCGAACATTCCCTTTGTAGATTATCAATAACAGAACACTTTGCTTGTAAAATTAAAAGATGCTCACCGAGGAAGCAGGACAACTCTCCTACTCTTCTGAATATCCAATCCACCTTCTATAAAGTACTTCCGACTCTCAAAGCTCCAAGAATCATTTCCCCTGACCCAATAGGCCATACCGTCCAAGTAGTGTTTCACTTGATCATCAAATTTGTCACCAAAAGATGGGACGTGGCACAAGTCTTTCAAAAAATTGTGCACAATCTTTGAGCAGTAGTCACCGACCCACTTCATCGCTTCGTTTAGACCAATCTTCTCGTGATGCATTACAATAGCGACAATATTGTGAATATCGCCACGGGCCTGCTCGATATTATAGGAATACATATCCTATCCATGTACAAAAGTTCAGAGTGACATAGCAAATCATCGAACGAAGAATGGTACTTACATTGATGAGCGTGCATAAGTCAGCGCAGGCATCAGTAAGTCTCTGGATAGCAGGATCTTCGAAGACCTCATCCGGAAGATCGAGACTGAATAGAATAGGTGCGAATGTTACCTTCATCGCGGCCGTCGAACGGCGGAAAAGAACATAATCATCAATGTTCCTGGGGAGATTCTGAGCACAATCATGAGCTTCTTGAACCACCGCGTTGGTATATATCTCGAACGCTTTGATAAACTGATGGCATGCACTCTCAGATGCACACTTTGATGACAAGTTCCAGAATCTAGACAGACAAACATGGCTTTGATTTTTGAATTGTCAAACAGGCCCAGGACCTACTGGCGAGCGATTTCTGCAACAACACAACTCACCAGCTGGCCTAGCCTTGTCGGGGTTCCGTAAGGCATCCATGACTATTGTGGCCAGCTGCTGGGCTTCGTGAGGCATTGCAGTATCAGTGTACTCGTCATATATCAGAAACAGGCCCATAAGATCACAACCCACGCGAAAGACGCCTGCATTGTCGCAAATATAGAAATAAGTGGCGAGGATGGCTGGTAGAAAGTCGGGTTACCTTTATTCTCCAAAGGATACGTGAGAGCAGCAAGCAATTCTGTGCCAAACAGTCATAAGTACGCCCTAGCAGGCAGATAGGCAAGACTCACCGACGTTGCTGAGCTCCAGTAGTCGTCGAACGTGGGGCATAAGTGTGGAAAAACTATGGAACCATGCTGACGATTCTCCTTTAGTCTGCATGTAGTTTGGATTGATCGTACGCTTCCAGGGCCATTCCTTGAGAGGATCAGGGAGAACGAACATGAATTCTGAGGGGACAGTCATCATCTGCTGGCATGCCATTTTGTTGACGCCTCCAAATTTAACGGAGCAGTACGTTCTCACGGGATACCTGCAAAAAGTAAGAATGATTCTCTTTGAAGACCTTGTAGAGTTATACGATATCCTCAGTCACTCCGTAATGTCTAGTTGACTCAGATATATTATCGCCTGTAGAGTTATATGATATCTATAGGTAAAGGTAAGTCTAGAAGTAAATGTAGTGAGCCAATATTTTACTCACTCT
>JAGDQM010016859.1:0-51472 GCA_017580835.1 Termitomyces bulborhizus
GAAATCTCTGCCTCCTTCCCGTGGGATCTCACGAGAGCGTTGTCCGGTTTGGGTATTTACATAGAAGATCTTTCAATCTCTTAGCACACATGAGTCACGGCGCATCTACTTGTGGGGGACATACCTGCCCATCAGAGCGGACTCTCGGAATCCAATAGTCATTCATCTGAGATGTTCTCACAGTCTGCTTTCTAGTAGCTGTCCTCTTGCTCAACGCAAGGCCATTATCCTTCAGCCACTCTTCGTTGACTTCCTTATCAATCTGGCCTATCATAACCTGAGACATGTCGCCCGTGGACGAGGTGGTCCATGGTCGCAACATTGATGATTCTGCCGCATGAAAAGCCTGTTCTGCCTCGTTCTCTGTAATGACTTCGACATAATTGGACGGAAACCAGCCGCGCTCATTTTTGAGTAGCCCATCCCACCAGCCCGACGATTCCTGTGTTAGAACTTCCATGATATCGCCACACTTGAAGGAAAGCGCCGATACGTCCTGGGCCTGGTAGTCATAGAGTGCGCGGCAGAAGAAGGGCATGACCTCCTCCGAGTGAAGCTCTCGTAGTTGCATATTATGTAGCTGGGGGAAGGATCGACGATGGTTTGGGTATGTGGAATCGATCAGAGTCACCAAGCTGGTCGAGGAAGTATGCAAGGAGATTGGTATGCAAGACTGAGTACAAGCACGCCGAAGGGCGGTGCTCATCATCATTTTGATGAAATATAGTTAAGAATAAGTCACCTGTGCGACCCATCTAGTCTTACACCAGTTACCTGCCTGATAAACCACGATGTGTGTTGAATTTTTTGATAGTAATGAGTACATAGGGTCAATCAGAGTCACCATACTGGCCGAGAAGACAATGATAAGGAAACATGCAAGGCGCTTGCTATGCAAGAAGACTGTAAGTGCAAGCACACTGGTGCTCATCATTTTGATGAATTGCAGTTAAGAATATCTCCTGCGCAATCATCTAGTATTGCATCATGTGCCTGCCTAATATGTATGTTGAACTTTGTTCTCTTCACGTCATGTCATATTGTTCTGCAGTCTTGACAATGTGCTTTTCGAAGTGAAGATAAAGAGGAGTAAAGGGCAATAGTCGAAATAGATCACACAAGTTCTCGGCAAGTAACAAGTGACTTTTGATCCGAGGAACTTATGTAATCGAGGTGCTCGGCAATGGATCGAGACCGATCAACCTGGAAGTTTCAGAGCATGTCCGGCTCGACACGAAATTTCTCAGTTACATGCCTAAACTTACATATAATACAAGCAGTGATCCTGATCCTAGCTAGAAGAACAGCAGAAGCAATGCACCAAAATACACACGTGATGCAGGAATGTCGGTCGATTTCAAGTCAAAATCGGAATCTCATAGGAAGCCGCTCTCCTGGAGCAGCCGTGCCATCTTTTCATCTTCACGTTCTCTGGGTTCCCGCTCGAGACTCAGCGCCCAAAATTGCTCGCTCGACGCCTTGCTATCAGTGAATTGATTTAGCGACTCCTCAATGAAGGCTTGGACAGCGGGTATGGGTTGTAAATTGAATGATTGCGCTTGCCAGCGCTTGATGTCGTTGATGACCTCAGATGCTTTTTGCCGTTTGCGGAAATTCACAAGTCCCCCAGGCAACATGTCGGGATTACCATCTTGGATGAACTGTAGAGTTGAAAGGAAGACGCCTGCATCAAAGGTTAACAAAAGGCAGAAACATAGCCTTCGTCAAGCTTACCGATGAAAGGAACACAGGGTGGAGTTACTGAAGCCATGAGTTGCCGGTACTTCGTGAAATTTTTGTTACTGTCGATGGTCATTTCGCAAGCAGTGAATTGTGCCATAGTCCTCTGGTTAACCTGGTCCCAGGTACGCTTGAGCCGACGGATTGGCGGGGTGTTAAGCCCTGAAGTAATAGCTATCATCGAAGAAAAATTGTTGAGGGTTCGACAGCGCTGAAAAACACGTTAGCAGGACATAGACGCTGATGTCTGACTGAACTCACATCAGCGATGCTGATCAGATGTTTGACTGTGGAAGCTCTTTTGCGAGAATCATCTTTGCTAAGCACGCAATCCGCTACCCAGTCGGCAATCTGACAATAATACCATCAACATATCATCTTGACTCCAGGATGGCATACCAACCCTATTGCTCATTTGTATGACAGTAGCAATATTATCCATATTCTCTGTCTTCTGCTCGCGAGCTCGTTGCAAGCACTCCATGGGTTTAATCTTTTGGTATAGATTACTTTCCATGATAGTGAGCTGACGTGCTAGCTCAAGCGGTTCAATGTCTGCAAGCTTGAGCTTTTTGGTTGTCTTCGGGTATATGGGCGGAGGTGGTGTGCTCTGCGGCATTGCCTTGAGCGCATTGTTGTCATTCCTGATCTACAAATGGTGTAAGAAGATCTCAAGGAACTGACTTTAGATGAGCAGATTAACAGGCATACCGCACGGTCAATATATACCAACACCTGTTTCGCCGCGCCGAATTGCGAGACCTCATCCGAGGACACGAATGCTTTCATGCGCTCGAGTATATGGAAGTCTTCTTTCTCCAATATATCATCATCCTTCAACATTGTAACAAAAGTGTTGATAACACTAAGCGCAGCGTGAACATTACTCACGAGATTGGCAATAATGGTAACACAACGTACCGTATTTGAACAAGATGCTTCTTATGTTTCCCCCAATCCTCCAGATCCTCAGGTTTGAGGTCAGCCGGTGGCTCTAATCTGAACCTGGCAACAAGAAGATCGAAAAGCTCATTGACGGTCGTAAAAGATTTGAATGTCATCAGGAACGCCTGATTGAAAGTGGGATCTGCAAATCAAGAGGATAAGAATGAACTTGATGTAAATGATATAGCAGTAGCGTACCGACTTGATCATGGGCAGTCAGACGCTCCACAAGAGCGGGTAGAGTCCCACCTTTCACAGTGTTATCATGGTCTATCAATATATCCTCAGGATTGTAGTTCGGACGAAGATACCACGGTTTAAGGTCTGCGGCAACTTTACTGGCATAGTCAGAACCCAATAATTTTTCAAGCTTTCGCGAAGCCGTGGCGCGTGGAGGCGACTTGGGACCGAAATCAACTTATGTTACCATCAATCAGTCTGTATATGAAGAGAGACGAACGACAGAACTTACGATCATGTGTTTCTTGTTCTTCCCCAGTAACATTCGTTAGCGAGTATTCATTCGATGTGTGATGTGGAGGATTCGCATGGGGTTGTATGTATGACGGGTCCAGGACTTTTGATGGCTTCGCAGGTGGATGTTCAAAGGCCATTGCCATACTGATCAACGTGTCGGAGGTATTATCGTCCGTATGTGAAGGACGAATGCTCACTCGAGATAATCGAGACATTCGCCACTCTATGGACCCGTTATAGTCGCCATAAGACATTTCAGCCTGTTCGTGACCCAGAGAAAGAAGTTTGTCAAGTGTGTCAAGCAAGTCAGAAATGTTGGCAACTAGCGAAGAAGAAAGATCAACAAGATGGTCCCAGGCATATCTCCTTTCTTGACGATATTGCGGGAGATCTGAATCTCGCACTGACTGCAATGTGAATAAGAAAACTGCGGTATCGTTATATACTGCTTGTACAACTGCTTCAAGCGTCCGAACGAGCCGCCGAGCGGTCTCGATTGTTTGGCTGTAAGGGTTGGAGAGCGAATTGCCATCTTGTTGGATCCCGTCGATATCAACATGCCGGGCAATATGGACGTCAGATACATAAGTGAGCAAGGAGGCAATCTGTGACACAAATTCTTGACCATATAGACGGACCTGTTCAACTACCCATGGTTCAGGGTACGGTTCCAAGCGACATGAAATTCCAGATTTACCTGATTTAAGACCAGATGTCTGCAAAGCGAGCAAGAGATCTTGAATTTGTGTGCTCAGGTGGGTAGAATACTGCCTGAGTTCCGAGACGACCTCAGGCCCAAAAACTCGCTGAGATGACACTTGACCATCATCCAGACGTATCCATCCAAAACCTTTCCACCGTCCAGCTGTGCCCGCACCAACAAGTCCTAAACCGATACTCGCAGCGCTGAAAACACCATTTATGCGTTTAGGATGTTTATAGCGAGGCAATTCTGAGGTATGTTCCAGTCGCCGGACCTGAAGAACGAATGCAGCCACGTCCTTTTTGAGGCCCTCTGCATCGACTTCAATTCGACTGAGAGTATCTGCTAATACCAAACCGGAGTCATACTGAAGAGCTCTTGTCGAAAGAACCAGACGAGAAAGTGTTGCTGTTACTTTTCGCTGGACTGGCTTAAGGGGAGACTGAGGGGGCAATGGAATACTTCTAACCTCCCTAGGCAGTACGTTTGAAGGGATTTGGAAGGTTGGGGCAGCGAGAGTATATAGAAGACTGCGGACCATCAGTACGATGTTGTAGATTAAGTCCTCCATCTTGCGATCTTCCTCGGCTCTCCGTGTCATACCATTCATTCGGATATTATTGATGACAGAGTCGACGGCTAAATTGGTAGCAGAAGCAAGTTCATCTATCTCTGTGGCACGATCGGGGTGAGGAGTGGCAATGCGTTGTTGTAAGGCCTGAGCCAAGCGCTCAACGGTTGTAGAGTCAGGGAGGACCCTCTCTTTGACTGGTCTAGCTTGTGATTCCGAAGATAGTTTGGCAGGATGTCCATTAGTAGTCGATCTGCGAGATAAAGATTCACGAGGGTGTACATCAGAATCATCAGAATAAACGCTGAGACGTTGATCGCCGTTTGTGGACCTCTGTTGAGGCGGTAAAGACGATGCCTGAAAGGACGCGCGCGGTGGGGCCTCGGGTCGCGTCTGAGAGATCTGACCATTCACCTTATTGTAAAAGGAGAACGACCTTCCGTCGTCTCCCAACCTTCTTACCCATGGCTCGGGCGTCGTCCCTGTTCGATGTAGAATACCAAAACCAGCAAGATCCTGCATAGTACTATCGAAATCAGATGACCCATTGAGACCGAAAACTAAGCCTGCACTTGTCCCCAACCGTGACGATAGTTGTGATGTTAGCCCTGCGAGGTGGGTATCGGAGATCTCATCATCCAATTCCGGAGCCTCACGAGAACGTTGTCCAGTTTGGGTATTCACGTAAGATAGTATCTTGATGTTGTTTAAAAAAATAGGAAGATACAGATGACACAAACGTACCTGTCCATTGGGACCGACTTCTGGCATCCAATAATCATCTGTCTGTGATGTATTCACAGGTTCATTTTCAAAGGCCATGCCATGCATTGGAGGCATGAGGTCGTTCTCTGACCACTCATCCGCGTCTCGTCCCATCATAGCATGGGACACATCGACCATGGTTGGATCGCCCAGTGTCTGCGACATCGAAGATCCTGAACCGGAGGATTCTGCAAAAAAGATCTGCTCCGCCTCTTCGTCTGAAATGACTTCAACATAGTTGGACGGGAACCAGCCGCGCTCGTCTCCAAGTAGTCCATCCCACCAACCCGACGGCTCTTGTGTTAGAACTTCGATAACATCACCTCGATTGAACGAAAGCGATGATTCACTGTGGGCCTCGTAGTCGTAGATCGCGCGACAAAAGAGGGTATTAAAGAAGGGTTCGCTCTCCCCGAGGGCTTCTTCCTGCTGTTGTTGTATCGACTGAGTAGATGTGTACGTTGTTGCATGATTCATCTGGGCATCAAGAAGGGGACTAGAGTACATGGAAGCGGCCACAGTGGCCATGGTGGCTAGGTAATGGGCAAACCGGAAGACGAGCACAACGCAACAGTAAACCCCCAGCTCAACCTCTCGAATTCATTATAATTCTTGATCACATGACCCGTGTCTCACCCATATCGAGAACTGAGATACTCCCATCTTGAAGCTTTGCAGGCCATGCCTCTGTCGCCATTGCTTGAATACGAGGAAAACGTTTTGAATTTCCTTGCCTTCGGACAATTGTATTTCGCGAACTCTAAATACACTACGTAGCAAGTACATCCTGTCAATTCATCATGATAATCATATCTCTGCTTGAGACCTCTCAGTCAACTTGAGCGTCGATTAAAATACGCGGGGCTGTGAAATGATACGCATTGCGAACATCCCAGACGACAGCTATGTACAATCGGAGCATCAGACAATGAAGCTTCAGGGGGTCAAGCTTGAAACATGTCGGGTGACGAAGAAACACTGATCAGTAGACACGTAGATTCCGTTCGTCAAAGCAACTGAACGACGAAACAAGACGGACAACTCCCTTACTCACATTGATCGTCTTATTGGAGTGATGACCAAACACACATCAATATCCTACCGTTTCAATGTCCTCTGCTTCTCCGCGAATTCAACAATCTTCCGGTCGACAAATAACCCCTTACGCTCCCGCACAGCATCCATATAACCCTTTGCAATGTTGGATCGATCGGCCTTCTCTCCAAGATCCTCCAACTCTTCTTCTGTCGTGGGCACCCAAAATGGATCCTGATCCAATATCTCGTACCTACAATTGTCAGCCAACTTCCATACTGAGATACAGTCATCGCCCACCCGTTGAATACTAGTTGGGGACTTGCAGCACCCGAGGTCCGTTTCCGGATATCTGATGGCTCAAACATTTCAGTTGTCACCACAAAAGGTGAGGAAAAGACATGCCATCAGCAAAACCAAAACTCTCTACAACCGGGAGGAGAGCTGTGACATTGAAAAAAGTTGTACCCTCCTTCATCTCCTCCGCTACTATACGACCTCGCCGTCTAGCGACAACTGCATATACTTTGCCTAACACGTCGGCTGGAGGAAAACGGTTTAGATCAATATGCTATGCTTGCTCCAGGAAGAATAACCGGTTGCCTTACTTGATGCTTGGATATCGCACATATACATCGCAAGCATGAGACGTGGTGACCAATCCAAGAGACCATTCCGGCATGCATCTCTGACGTTGGAGATTAAAGAGCCAGTCACCTGTGCCAGTCGATTCTGCTCTACAAGGACAATCAGCCAGATATTTCTATGATCTGAAAATCAAATTCCACGGACCTATCTCCTTTTCCAAATTTTTCTGATCTGTCTCAACACTCTCAACGAAATATGCCATGCCCTCAACAGGCTCTGCACACAACGGACCTTGAAAAGTTGCGAGCTGGAAGCCAGTTTCGATGTGTACGTCAAATTCCCGGGCGCCCTTGTCCATGGCTTCGCCTTCATTGTCCCCAGCTTTGATGCGTTCGAGGCGGCGTTTGAGTCTGTGTCACAAGTCAGACCGTGCGATCAAGCACAAAAGAGTAGTAACACTGACGAAAAAGGTATTCTAGATTTCCTTTTGTCGATAAGAAGGCATCCACCAGCTTTTTGTGGTCCAAAGGCCCAGATCTGTTCTATGATATCGGCCCACTCTCCTCCGGTTTCTTCGCAAACCTTCTGTAACGCTTCCCAGAACGACTCGAGACCAACGCTTGGCTTTCGTGCTACCTCCCCGTAGTTATCAGATTCTTGTTCCTCTTCTTTATTCTGAGCTTCTGCGGAGTCTTGCGTACGGCGTTCGTGTCGAAGCTTCTTGATAATGCTGACGTTTTGCAAAACGAAGTTCAATATGGCTTTGGGAAGGGGACTGGCACGGATGGTGAATTTGACAATGTTTGAAGAACTAGACCCATGAATCGTGCCACGGGGCGCATTTGGCGTCCTTGTCGGCGCCATGTCTACGTATGTGATTAGAAACAACCCAATCAAAGTAATCGATGGATGCACCTGGCGCTTTAGTTGCCGTTTCGCGGAATGGAACTATTGGCTTTGAAGCTTGAATTTCGACACGTGCAAATCTCTCTCTGAGATCCTTGAGACAGCGCTGTCAAGGAACGAAGATCAGGAGTTACAAATTAAGCTCTGAGCCACAGATTCCCACCTCGAGATGAAGCTCGCCAGCAGTCAAAATCACATGCTCGCCAGTCTGTTGCTGGAAGGTCTCCACACATGGATCCGCCTGGCTAAGCAGCTTCAAACCATTGACAAGCTTCGGCATATCGGCTGGCATGACTGGTTCCAGGGCAACACGTACAATTGGCGATGCCTGTCAAATATGTCAGCCATTGCAGAAAACAGGAGCATAACAATACTTGCAGCACGATTCACACCCCCGAGATTGATGAGACACAAGCGATCATCACTTGTAAACTCACTGATGCCACCTTCATCTGGAGCACACAGTGTTGCATTTCGCCATATTTTACCCTCGAGACCCCTCACAGCGAAAATGTTCCCTGCACGTACGACATCGACTGGTACAAGTTCTCGTCCCATCATTATATAGAGCCCTTCAATCGTTGCCGCGACCAGATTCTTCGCATTTGCAGGATGCGTAGGTTCCAATGTGGTATTATACTTTGGTAGCAGGCCATATACCGTGGTATCTGTCCTCAGAGTCCCAGAATAAAGACGCGCAAATCCCAAGACCACTTCCGTACCCTCAACGAGTTCCTCTTTGGCAGGTTCGTTTTCTGGTGGCGGTGGCGGTGGCGTATAGGAAATAGCAGTCGGCGGCGGGGTTTGCCGTTCGGTCTGTTCCCCGTTTTTCAGGGCTTCTACTCTTGCCTCTCTCGCTTCACGTGCTTTGGCCCTCATCTCCTCAGCCGTTATGGGTTTCTTCTTATTCTCTGGGAGGTCTTTGGCAGAGACGGCAAACATCTTACTGATGTAGGCTATGACGCATGCATCCGCAGCAGCGTTAGAAAAGAAGATATCTTCTTCGAGCTTATTTTTGGGCTCGATAGTAGCCTCGTAGAGATCGGGATAGAGCATCTTGGGTATTCTTGTTCTTTGAGCGAGGGAAGGAGCAGGGACGACGTCGATAACAGACTGTGTGACGCATGTCGATAACGAGAGCCATTGCGATAAGATGAGGAACAGAAGATTGCGAGTGTCCTTAGACTTAAGATCTCGAGGAAGTATTTTAAGGTTAAGAGCAGTGACAATCTTTGCCACCTTCTCTTGATTTCTAATTTCATCAATCAGTCTCAACTAGATAGACATTTAGGAAGACGAACGGGTTCATAACTACTGCATCATATACTGCCCATATATTTTCCAGGACAAACTGCACGAAGAGGGACTTGAGAGGGCGTCCGCGAAGGTGCTTATAGCTGATTACTTTCTTCGACTTCGGATCGAGAAAGTAATCTCCCCATAGTACACGTCGAAGATTGGCTTCTTTGATACTAAGTTTTGTGGCATAAAGCTGAGCAAACTTCCCAATACGGAACCCCCAGCCATCGATGGCTGAAGCAAAGATCACATTACCACGTTCTGGTGCGAAGTATATGTCTTCATCATCCTTTTCTTGAAACTCGTCTGCTTCGTTAACAGTTGCGTCAGCCTCGTCAGCTAATCGGTCTTTCTTCTCCTCAAGCCGTCTCTCGCGCTCTTCTCTCCACCGCAGGTCGTCCTCCATTCTTTCACTAGCGAAAAAGCTACCCATTACCGCATTTACCTGTTCAATGAGACGAGTTAGGTGGTGATGAGCCTCGACTGGAGCTAGTTTGAGTTCTGTAACGAGACGATCAAATTTGTTAATCACAAGTATGGGTCGTAGTCGGTCTTGCCAAGCTTGTCTAAGAACGGCGATGGTCTATTGGCAATAATAAATCATGATATATAAAGCCATACTTTTCAAAGTCGCACCTGGGTACAAACGCCCTCCACGACGTCGACCAAAACTAGTGCACCATCACATAATCTTGACGCAGTAGACACCTCAGTTGAAAAATCCACATGTCCCGGGGTGTCGATCATGTTAACGATGTATATTTTTGGTGATTTCTGATCTGGTTTTGTCATTGAATCTGAAGCCCGCAGACCGCAAATTTACGTACCTCATGTCCCAATACCTGAAATTTAAGAGATACAGCACTGCTTTCCATAGTGATACCCCTTTCCTGCTCGTCCTCGCGACTATCAAGATATCTCATCTTTCCAGCCATCCTGGAGGAGATGATATTATTCGCCGCCAGCAAGGTATCCATCAAGGTAGTTTTTCCATGATCCACATGCCCAAGTGTGGTTATTATGCGGATATTCGCTGGATCAGGCGATTCCATTCCGGTGAAAGCAGAAGAGATGAGTCAGTCAGCCGCCTAGCGCCCTTCACAAAAGAAAGGACGGATTTTATTGTGTCACAAAACGTGACCTGGACTGTTATCCGCAGACCAACACCCGTTTCCTCTCTTATTTCTTGGATTCACATCATGTAATTTTGTTATCAAAATTGTGATATGTATATGTAGAACTTCATTCCACCCACGAGCAACGGATAACATGAATAATCTCTCTTATTCACAAGTTATAGCTAGATACATGAGGTCAGCCTATTTAGATAGCCTATCACATGGAATCCATATTTTTAGAACGAGCAACTTGGCAAGAAGTGGGTTTTAGCTTAGCAGAATGCAAGACATTCCACCTTGATACAGTGAGCAAGAACATGGAGCTTCAAATTAAAGACAACATTTCCATTTAAACTATCACGCATGTAACACGTAGAATTATGTTGAAACCTTTCAAACTGCCATAAAATCCTTATGCCATAAGGTCTATCTGGCTGGGCCTCACTTCTTGTATTATGGACTAGGGTCGAAGTGACCAGGCTGCCCACAGCAATGACACACCGGCAGCATAATAAGGCATTAACAGGACACATTGAAATTTATGGGTACTCCACAGGGAGAGGATGTGAAGGTGCCATAGAGGTAGGCATGGGAGGTGTGGCATGTGCTGGGCAGTGGGGAGCAAGCGGGTTGGGTCAAGCAATAGACTGAGAGGCTTGAGGTCAACACAGCTCACATTTCAGCTCCATAAGTTGCCGTTGGTCTTGGGCTACCTTATACCAGGTCTCAGTAGAACTATAATCTGTTTTTTCCTTCAGCCAGATTATCAATATGAGAGAGGGGTGAGACCATCTCAAAAGGTTCTCTTACCTGTTGGCAGCTGAAGATGCTTACCTTGGAAATAGTGTAAAAGAAACCTGTTATGCCACTTATTGTCAGCTTTTTGTCTTGGAAAAAGGCATCTTCCATTGTCTAATACCATTTTCCATCTGAAATATGTGCACTGAAGATGGTATAACAGGCTTCTTTTTCACATTTACCAAAGGAAACAACATTATTTGCCAGCAAACTTGGGACCTCAACTTGACAAGAGTTTCTCGCAAATCCGCAACTTTTCGGACAAGTTTTATCAGGAGCTATGAACCTTAGTGCCAATTTGTTCGGAAGAAGTCCCAATTGATCGCATCAAAATGACACAGATGCCACGTGGGTTTCGCACACATACTGGATAAGAGACGTTCCTAACGAATTCTCGAAAGTTGTGGCTGCTGGATTGAAGGACAGATAAAGCATGACCTTGAGCCAAATGTCCATTGTTGTCGTTCACAAATGCAACACATGGTCGCGTCAAACACACGTGATCGACGCGTTTTTCGAACCAGTTCCCAAGTTCTTTCGGACCCGTCACTTCTCAACATCTAACGTTTAACGCCCACCACATTCGCGATTTCCTACACTGTCCTACTGATTGAAGAAAGTGGAGACTGTCTTCCTCTCTCTCAAGATACCTTGACACTATTATCGCACCGATCTCAAGAACCAGGACTAGCCTGTCGTATATACTAAGAGGCCACAAGGATCCTATAAAATAAACTTCCCCAACTTGGATTCCCTATTGAATTAACAATGTCGACAAAACCAAAACGTAAAATCCCAACCATCATTGGGAACTATGCGCTAGGGCGCTGCCTTGGATCCGGCTACTCTGGTATCATCCTCGTGCCCCGTGACGTCCTCTTGCTCATCAATGCCTGCTGAACAGGGCACATCTTTGAAGCCACTCACATCTATACTGGGCATGTAGTTGCTCTCAAGCTGCAGGACGTCGATCATGAGTGCCCCACGAACAACTATGAGCGTTATCTCTACCCCTTGTTAATGGGCGGTAAAGGCATGCCTGTCCTCTGGGCTGCCGGTGAACAGGACGGATGGAATTTTCTCGCGATCGATCTTCTTGGACATAGTCTTGAAAGACTTTGCAAGAGCGTTGGCGGTCCAGAGAAGACATTGAACCTGGGTTCCGTGTGTACGATTGCCATGCAGCTGGTGCGTCGATTCTCGATCTGGGGTCGACGTAGTATATATCGGCAGCTGAGCTTTACATTTTTTTCTTTTGGGTGAACGTAGATTGCGAGGTTGGAGACGATGCATGCGAGGGGCGTCTTGCACCGTGATATTCAACTGGGCAACACGGTCATTGGACGCATGCCGAATGAGCGTACTTTGTATATGATTGACTTTGGCTTCTCGAAACGATATATCGATCCACGCACGCGCCGACATATACCCGATTCCAATGCCAGACGTGACTTCATTGGAAATTATTGGTTTAGGTTTGAGTCCTTATATAACTCTTCCCGAGCACCAATAAATGGATCATTACAGCTCTGTGGGTGTGCATTGTCGTGGCAGAGGTGCGGTTCTATAATATTGATCGCACGTACTTCTAATTCTACTCAAGTACCGTCGCGGCGTGATGACATGGAAGCCGCTGCTCTCATGCTAATACATCTGCTCACACCACGCGGTCTCTCATGGACACGAAAAGGGATCCCGGAAACTGATGCCGCCCATGACATATTAAAGGGAGAAAAGCGGAGCGCCCGTCCAGAGGACCTGTGCCGTAACTTGCCCGAGGAATTCGAAGAGTTCTTGAAATATTGCCGCTCATTAAAATTTGCAGAGCAGCCAGACTACGCACGGTGGATTGAAGCTTTCCGCGATCTCAAGATGGAATCTGGATATGGGGATGGCGAAGATTTTATTTGGCCGCCGCCTGCACCTCAAGTAATAAATTCTTATTATCTCTTGGAACACAGTTACTGAATGTAGACGTTTCGCAGAAACGTCCATCGGCGCCGCCTGCATATAGATCGCGCCTTATTCGAGGACCCACCGTCGAGCCAGACGTAATGAAAGGGATTTTGGACGATTTGAAGCGTTTGGACTTCAATCACGCGGGCGAGAAACAAGTTCTTCGGGATTGTACAAATGTAGAAGCCGCTCGTCGGGATGACTCTACAGGAACCAAAGAAGTCATTGAAATCAGCAGTGGCTCGGAAGAAGGCGAATCTAAGGCCTCTCGGCTTACGAAGCTAAGAGATAAGGCGTCCAGCGCGACTGATAATGCGGCCTTGGGTGAACTTGTGCACCAGTTCATTCAAGCAATGAAGTCCAATAGCTCCAGAACACTGACAAAGGAAGCATCTGCGTTCCTAAATGCGTTGCACAAACAACTGGAAGATCCATCAGTGTTTGTGGTTCCAACAAGGTGTGTGGGGTAATTAGCAGCGATAAAATACTGATGGTGTATTGTAGGACGTCACGACAGCGGTCAAATCTAGTTCGTATAGAGGATAAGGAGCCGACACATGTCAAATTAGGAGTTGTAGCGCGTCTGAAAAGCCAGGTGGGAAAAGCTAGGAGTAACAAGGACATGGCGGCGATGGTGACCGAGTTTGATCGAGTCACCAATAGGAGTACTGGGCGGACGATAACCAAGGTAAGTGTATTGGACTACACCGCGTGCAGAAGCTGATGGTCACAAGGATGGATTTGGGTTCTTGGATGGCCTAGCGAAGAGGCTTATGGAGCTGCAATGAGAGACCCGATGCCATACAGACTCTTTGTAATGTGTGTAGCTTGGGGAGATTTACTACTAGGATCTACACTGCGTAACCTGTAGAACTACTTGAGTAGTGGTGCTAGTATACTGTATGATAGTGGGTGAAGAGTTCGAGTTTGAGAGGCATGTGCAGTGACTAGAAACAAATTGAATGATAAGAGCAATGGCTGTGGCAGCTTCGGACCTAGGTTGACCCCAAGGGTTGTGCAAAAAATCGGGAGTTGCCGCCCCCCGAGAAGTTGTTTGATCGGGTGCTGTCGTTTTATAAAAACCCGCTCTACTCCTTACTCTCTTTTCAAGGCCATCATGTCACCCAAGGACGCCTCCGATACCATCGTTGAGCAGGGAACATTTGTTGTTCCAGATATTCCTATCAAGGAGTTGCTTGATGCAATTCCGTATGTTTTCGTTTTTTTTTCTTCTATTCATCGAACCCTTCTCACTTTTATGCAGCGCTCACTGCTTTAAGCGTTCCGCTATCCGTTCTGGAGCTTATGCGTATGTCTTCCGAGTTCAAGTTCTTTGACACGTCAATAACCGAAGCCTGATACAGTGTATGGGACATGGTCGTCATCGCCGCCATCTATAAAGCTGCCACGTTCTTGGATACTTTCATCGACCCATCGAAAATCTCACCCCCTCACCCTTTCCTCTACTCGTTCGCGCGTTTTGCTCTATGGTCGCTCTATGGCTTCTTCACTGGCCTCTTCGCAACTGGCCTTTGGGTAGTCGCGCACGAATGTGGTCACCAGGCCTTCTCCGAGTCGAAATTTATTAATAACACTGTCGGATGGTTCCTCCACTCTGGGTATGATATTTTTGTTTCGCTGGCGTCAACTATTTTTTTGACATGTGTTAAGACTTGGCGTGCCTTATCATTCCTGGCGAATCAGTCACGCTAAGCACCATGCTTCCACGGGTCACATGACCCAAGACCAGGTTTTCGTCCCTCCCACCCGATCTGAGCTAGGCCTTCCGTCTTTCAACCCTGATGGTGAGGACCTCTTGGGCTCTCGTGTCTCCGCCGCCGTCAGGAAGGAACTCTGGGAAGCTCTTGGTGACTCTCCCATTGGCGCTGTCTTGGGCTCTGCTTCTTATCTACTCGGCGGATGGCCCGCATACATCATCTTGAACGCATCTGGACAGAGGAGGTACCCCAAGGGCACCAATCGTATGTCAAATCCCAGTTAGTACTAGGCCTGTCCTGATGCTCATATTCATTTTTCCAGACTTCAATCCCCACTCGGTCATATTCTCTGCTAACCACTATTGGCAGGTCATCGTGTCTGACCTCGGCATCCTACTTTGGATTTCGGCTATTGCATATAGCATCTCCCAGTGGGGCTTCGCTGCTGTCTTCCGTCTCTATCTTGTACCCTATCTTTGGTGAGTCCAATTTTTATTATCATACTTGAATTTTATCTGACAGCTTCGTCTAAAAGGGTCAACCACTGGCTTGTCCTCATCACCTTCCTTCAACACACCGACCCGCTTCTTCCTCACTACCGTGCTCCCGAGTTCACCTTCCCTCGTGGTGCCCTCGCCACCCTTGACCGCAACCTCCTTGGTGACTGTGGCAGCTTTATGGCTTGGCTCGGTGCCCATGCCACCAACGGTATCTCGGAGACTCATGTTCTTCACCATGTCTCCAGCAAAATTCCCCACTATAATGCCTGGGAGGCTAGCGCCGCTCTCAAGAAGAAGCTCGCTAAGAAGGGTATCCACCTTCAAGGTGGTCCTGGTGGTTGGGCCGAGGTGTACCGCGTGTTCAAGGAGTGCAAGGTTTGTACTTATCTTCGCGAATATAATCACGGAACTTGACAGTTATTCCGTAGTTCGTCGAGGATATTGGCGATGTTGTCTTCTTCAAAAACGCATACGGTCTGGCCAAGTTGAGGCCCGTTTTCGCTGATGCTGCAAGCGACTCTGGCATCGAAGTTGTAGATCACGAAAAATAGATGACAGGTTTCTTTCGTAGACATCCGCACATAGATACCCTAGACGTTTCAGTTCTGGGGCGGCGGTATATCCGTCTGGAGGCTGAACATATATCGCTATCTCCTTCTTGTCGACGAGCACCCGTACTTCATGGATTAATAATGTATAATGACGAATCGTCCGTTTTTGATTGAATGGGAAACAACTTGGTGATGGTACAAGATGTGTCGAGACGCATCAGTAAAAAAAATCAAGCCTGCTTGCTACTCAGTGATATCAACGTCGATAAATGCTAGGCGAGCAATTGCACAATCCGATAGTTAAAGTATAACTCGCAAATGGTCCTTTCGGTACACCTCTCCCACCCACCATCCCACTGACTTTGTATCGAAATGGGTGCACCGAAGTCTGAGGTTCAGAAGATCAATTACAGTCAATCGCGTCAACGAGGACCACTTACACTTTTGTCAGACTTCGTCGTGATATCTTGTCGATGTTACTTGTCACAGCAAGCAAGGCAAAGCACAGAGGAACTGTGAGCAACATCAGATCAAGTTCACTGGACCTGGAAAGAAACGAACTCGCCTTGACCAGAAAATCCCAAACTTAATCTAACCCCTCGATTCTGGACCCCGCCTTTGCGAAACTTGCCGGACTCTGCAAAAAAAAATAAGACACGATACAAATATGATCGGCAGTACTGGAAGCGTCACGAAATATCCACGGGTCGAGGTCCGACCCCCCGCCGACGCGTGGTACAAACGCCCAAACCAAAGAGACGTCCAATGTACATGTATTGCTTGCCGCGTGCCTCCGCTCCAAATCTCATCCAACCTGCTCGTACGCTGAGTGGCCGGCTTACAGCAGCCGACCCCCAGGTAGTCTAGACAGAGAATTCATAAAGAATGAAGGATGGCTGTCTTCCCGCATGAGGCACGCAGCACGCTTCCCCGGTTATGGCAATCCGCGCAACGAGTGCGCGGGTGCACTGCGATGGGTGTCATGCTCCTGTCGCCCGTCATGGCTCCCGCGAGGGTCCAATCTCCCCCACCCCGGATGTCACCAGCCACCCCGGATGAGTTCTGGGATATGTACTTTGACCGTCTCGATGGAATGGGGTTTGACTCGCTTTCGACGTGGGGAAGGTTCTTCAGCTACACTGTAGCCTCGTCGTCGAGATTGAGAAAAGGACGTGTATGAGTTGAGCGCCAGTGGGGAGAAGGAAGCGCCAGGGATGGTGGTGGAAGGGAAGAAAGGAAGGATAGAGAAAAAGGCGTCTCAAGAGCGACCTTTTATAGATTTTCCAAGGTGGCTGGCATGCTGTCCAAAATCATCTGTCAAAATAAGAATGTGAGACTTGGATTAGCAGAAATCTGGACTGTGGAGCCGTCAGCCACATTATTCGTGCGTTGGGACTGTGCGAAGATGCGTCCCGACAGAACAGCGATAGAGAGAAGTATGAGACGGTCCTGGCGACCACGCCATTAGAACCTCCCGAAGAAATCGTAGCCACTGGCCAGGATTTGATGGTATACACGAAAGAAACAGCTTCAAATTAGAGTTCAATAGCAGGAAGATATACACATTGCCGCTTGGACGCGGTTATTCAGTCATACTGTCCTGGATCTCTTTCTTCCAGAGCTCCGCAAACTCCTCAATGTCCCGGCCGCTACTCAGGCTGAGCGCTTCTATAGGAACCATGTTATGCTGGTGCGCTGGGGCGTTGGTGGTTGCTGCTGGATGCGCTCTTGAATCAATAACACGGAACTCGGGGAGCTCAGTATCATCATTTTGCAAAGAATTGTGGAGAGTCGCGCGTCTTGAAGTATCACCAAGGTCTGCAAGCTCGTCGTAGGTAAATAGCAGAGGATCAGTCCGAGGTGCGTAGGGATTGAAGTCGACGATATGTCCCCCCGACAAGTCCCGAGTCAAGAAAAAGTCAAAAACATCTGTAGTAAAGTGAGAACACGAGTAGCAGTAAGTATCAGAGAAACGCACAGTCCGGGGTTTCTTCCCAGTATTTTGAATCTCGTATCTTTTTCTGCCAGAATGTTTTGACACTTCGAACAATAGTTCTCTTTGTGGCAGGCTCGTTCAAGAAGTCGTAGTAGTTAGTGTCGCGTTGTGAGATGGCTGAGAACAGATATATGGAAGGCATATATAGAACGAACGTAAAGACGTACCCACAAGAGAATTTTGTCGCACAAAACACCTCAACTCTCGGCTCCGGTCCATAGAGTACCATTTGCGCAACACCAACTCCAATTCATAAGAAGAGGGAAGATCATTGCATTCTGCAAAGACATTCTCGGCACTGAGATCATGGGTGATGAAATCAGAGGATTTGAGTAATAAGTACACATCCGATGGTGATGTGCATTTCAAAGGTGATGAAGCAGGCAGTATCCACGAAGCGTCCTTGAAATATGTATTAGATTCACTACGACGAAAGAACAGTGCGAACCACGCGAGCTCACTCTCGGAGATGAAAAGTTGAGTTTTGGAAAAACTGCCTCGTAGACCCTTATACACTCCCGGATCTGTGCGTCTAGCTCGAGAAAAGCGAAAGATGGATGTTCCTCGTCCTCTTCATCTTCATCTTCACTACTCTCATCATCGGATAATGTGCTGTCCGCAGGCCTTAAAAAACCAAGTTGTGAGGAGAGTCCAACTTGGATCAAAGTCAGACACACTTGTCTTCTGATCCTTGGGGGACAAATACACCATCAGCATCAAGATAATCTCGAAACTCTTGTGAAAGAGGCCTGATTACAGTAGATTTGATACTGAGACCCGAGAAGTGGGCATACCATGAAGAGAACTGAAAAGAAAGAATGTAGGACACTGTTTGAGGTGGGAACAGAGATGGAGAATTGATTGAAGACATTTTTTCGATCCGTAAGAATTGGTGTCGACAGTGTTGTGACGACATTTATTCAGGCTCAGAGTCAAAATGCTGATATACTTGTCCGAGTACATAGACAGGTGTAGGATACATGATAGAGATAGATAGATAGCTAGTATGCAGAGAAAAATTCAGATGGTTAGGGTATCGATCAATGCGCAGTTTTGTGACTCCCCGTGGCATATTCCTTAGCCCACCACTGTCAATGACTCGTCAGGCAAATATAGAGAACACGGAGAGGAAGGCCTTACTTCAACCATGAGCTTGATGCCCTCTTCCAATCCAACTATGGGCTCATAGCCTAACACACGACGTGCCTTTTCAATATTGTGCCAACGATTAACGCAGCTGTATGACACCTTGAACCTCGTGAATGTAGGTTCTTTGCCCATCAACCATGCCGCATACTCTGCCCCTGTTGCGGCCATCAACCCAACAGATTTTGAAAGTTTCAAGGGTTTGCGGGGTTGCCTCTTTCCCGGAAATATTGAGTCAAGGTGGTGCCAAACCAACCTAGGAAAGTCCCAAAAATAGCAAGGTTCGCCGTTTGTAACGAAGAAGGCCTGGCCAGCGACTTGAAGAGGGCTAGTATCAGGATAGTGTAGTTTGGCCTTTGTTATTACAAGGTCGACAAGTGGATCATAGCGAGTACGAATTATGGGGCGGTCCGAGATGACATCGGGATCGTTGAAAGCAGCTAGAATCTTCTCGGCGTTGGGAGGAGGATTCATGTAGGGGCCAAGAGGGCGTGCTTCGCATGTCGGAACTCGATTTTTGCCAGTGGTGAGGGTGATGGGGGGTAGGGGATAGTCGATAAGCTTCTCTTCAGCATCCGTGAGCGGACCAACCTCTTCTATGGTGGAAGGCATTTTTTCGAGTGTATTCAGGGGTGATGATGGTGGTGGTGTCTCCAACTTGTCTGCTGCTAATATATGGGCACGAGCAACATTTCCAACGTAAGTCCAATCAAACATATTGGTATTGCCACCAATCTGGAAGTGGGTTTGATTGTTCTCATAGACCGTATACATGCCAGACATGACTTGTCGGTCGCCAGGTCTGGACGAGACCATTGACAGGTCAACAGGCACATAATGATAACATAGGAGCATAGAACGTAACGTACCCAAATATGCCTGCTGGTCGTATTGCCACAGTCAAGAGCCCATCTTTGCCATTGGCAGCTAGAACAATGGCCTCGGCTTTCGCTTTTGAATCATTGTACGCATCGAGCGGCACCTCTGGAGGCTCCAAACGCTCGTCTACGTTGATTAGGTCTCCGCCATTGAACACTACTCCTGCCGAGCTGGTATATACGAGTTTGTGGACTCCTGTTGCGACGGCAGCCGCAATAATTGCTCTCGTTCCGTCAACATTGACCTTGAAAAACAGAGTTGGGTTGTTGATTGTTGCTGGAGGTGAAGCTGTGTGTATTATACATGTAGCACCACTCTGTAGGGGTACTGTTAGTAAATATGGGCATCCTTAGAGGTTGTGACGAACTTTTCTAAGGGCATCTGCGACCTGTTCCTCGTCAGTTATGTCCACCGAATAGAATGGAACATCGTGATATCGCTGGACAATATCCAGCGAAACTACGGTGTCACCCCGGTCGAGAAGTTGCTGCACTATGTGCCTGCCAACGAAGCCACTCCCTCCAATGACTAGATATACTTCCTTGGGAGCCATGGTAAGTAGGCGATACTCTGGGGGGAAATGAAAAAGCCTAGATAATATAGAATTCAAAGCCTATTCTTACTGTCGAACGACTTCGGTTTTGACAACGCGTCGCACGTGATGACTTTTTGGCGCGCTTGTGCGGTGCGGTTTTGGTGCGCCCTTCAACGAAAAGGCTCTGACGTATTGACCGCCATGGACCTCCCAAAGCAAAGCAGAAGATACACAGAAGAAGAGAAACAGCATCTCATAGCTAATCTTGAATTAGAAGGTCCGTTGTAATCCCTCTTCTTTCTGCACTACCTCACGCTGCTTCGCAGTCACACATCGAATACGACAATTTGATTCATGGCTAGCAGATCGGCTTGAAAACTTCAATATTCATCAGGAGGGACAGGTTTCTCGAATTCCTAAACAGGTCCGGTGCATGACGATGCGCGAATTTGGTGAAAAGTACAGTGGCAACGTACAGGCAGCGCTTCGAGGTGTACAGAAGGAGAGGCTCATTGCAGCCGGTGGTGAAGGGTCTCTGGGCGAGCTTGACAAGGATGCAAGAAAGAGAAAATGGATTGCCAGTCAAGAAGAAGGCGTTGAAGGGAAAGATCTCTTACCCAAAGCTCCTAAGAATGGTTAGGGCTTCATCTCGATCTTTTCGCTCAAAACTTATTTTTCACCTATAGCACGTCTGGCTACTGTCGCTACGCCTCGGAAAGCAGGCTCGTCTACTGGGCCCGGTACAGCACAACGCGCGCGTCTCAATGCAACAGGGAGCAAAACTCCGGGAGCTGTATGTACCACGGTCCTTACCAATAAAATATATCCTAAATGACTTTTTGGCTAGACACGTACAATGGGCCGGGTTGCACCTTCTCCGAGTCTGCAAAGAACCCGGCCTCCATTTGGCAGCAATTTAGGAGCACAATATTCGCGCCCTCCACCATTTCGCCCGACATCACCAACAAAATCCACAACAAACAAGTCGCGTGTACCATCTACATCTGATTTCAAGCCCGAACTTCCTCCCAAGACACCCAAGTACCCTAGCAATGGGGTGCCTCCTCAAACCACACTACGATTTCCGCGTCGGGATGAAAGCATGCTAAGTGTCAATGGATCTCCGCTTGCCAATCCCTATGAATTTGGCATGGGATGGCTTAAAGGCGTGGAACTGGCTCAGGGCGACACTCAAAACGAAGAAACACACGATTCTGATCTTACACATACTGGTGCTGGTCCATTGAAGCGAACGAAAAGCAGTATCATGATTCGACGCGATCCTTCTGTTGCATTCCCTTCTTTGCACAGCGAGGGAAGGCTTCATTCACGGACAAACTCGCAGAGTAGCATGTATACGGCTCCCTCACAGCCCTCTTCGTCACGAGAGGGTTCTTTGCAGTCCCATTCACACTCACAGTTGGCGCCACAGGTGCAGCCTACGCATGAGCCCCGGATCCCACAATCTTTCTCACATCCAAATTCATTGACAACTCCTCGGCCACTGACTCATACACGGTCGTTTTCAGCATTGGTGGCTATTCCCACAAAGGATGGGCACCTTCTCGAATTTGACCCTCTCCAAACCTCGCCTGGAGCATTAGATGCTCTCGAGGGTATATCTGACAGCGCAAAGAAACAGGCGCGGATGGAGATGGGAAAACTTGTACAACAAGCTGTGGAAAAGTGGAAAATTGGCTGAACTTTCTGCATGACAAAATTGATATGATAATGCTTTTCTCGTTATACTAGTGTACTCTCATCATCATTGGACTTTGCGCACACATATGTATCCAGTTGTCAAATTTTACCCTATTCTAGCAAAACAGAACGAACAGTGAATATCAACGCGGTTCTAACATGCCAGGATCTCGATATGAGCTGCTCGACATTGTAGTCCACTTCTGTTGCGCACTTTTACCAAAAGCGGCGGGATTGACGAAGTGGTATTAGTGCGGCGCCTGGAGAAATAAGGCATTGGAAACGAAATTCCGAAAATTTAGCACATACGTTTCAGCCTGCTCCCGTAATTCCAGAAATTTGACGAGAGGGATCGCGCCAATGCCAAAACCTTGCCCTTGTGACAACGAAAAGTGCCCAGTGGTAACATAACCAATGATGGAGGATTCGGGAGGAATGACTTCGGACAGCTGAGTGACCTTTTGAGTGGTGCCGTAAGACCATTGAAAAACACAAGCGCCTGACCTTTACCTCTTCTTCTGTCTCCTCCTCGTGGAAACCCCCGTGAGGAGCACGCAAAGCTCGCTCCCACTTCTTTCCCTCATCATTACTCACTTGATATATAATGGCCAAATCCTCGGGTGCGCCCCTTCCGCACATCTTAATTCTAACTGATACGAGAGCCCGCTTGAGAAGATCGTCAGCCTTGATACTCGTCCCCAATGCTTCAAGCCCCCGTTTTTGTCGTAGTTTATCGACCTCTTGCAGCACTGCAGCACCTTTTATGAACATTTTCGACATATTTGAGATCATCGAAGGCACTTCGATTCCTCGCAACAACCACATCTGCGGACCTTCATCAATTGTTGTTCCCACCTCGACAGCCGGTTCTCTCTGAGTTGACACTAGGCCTTCTGCGCCACTCGAATTCGCTTCTTCTTGCTCCTCTTCGAACTTGTGATGGGGAAGCCCAAGAATGCCATGCCAATCGGCTCTCCATGGACTAATCGTTCCCAACTTCTCGTAATTTGGGCGTTTTGCGGGAGGTTTTCTGTCCCATCTTGCCTTCTCTTCTTTGGCTCGGGTCGTAGCATACGCATCATAGCCCGTTGAAGTTGGAAGATCTCGCGGGAAGTATGGTGTTCCCGCTTCAAAAGCCTGTGTCTGTCGCTCGCGCTGTCCGCCAACTCGGGTCCCCGTGAATATGAGAGAGTTGAAGAAGGCCATGGCCCATCCAGAAGGGATTATCAAAGTCCATCCGTGGATTCCTTGAGTGTTGGATTCAGGCGCTTCAAGCGAGCGTTGGATGAGAAGCACTGGTATACGGTCATCCTGCCTTTCAGGGTTGAGGGGCGTCCCAGGGATCAACAACTAGTCGAAAGTTATAGTTCATAAGAATCACGCTCTACTCACTAATGACCTACCTTTGATCTCCGTTCATCCAAATCTTTCTTCTTATACCGCGGTCTTGCCAGCTTTGTTCGAACCGCCTCGTCCCAAATGTCACTTTGAGCTAGTTGTGCGGAGGGGAAGATGGTTGTGGAAGGAATGTAATCTGTTGATGGAGCTTGAGCTTTAGCGTTCTTTGGGGGAAACCTATCAAAGAAAAGATGAAAAGGAGTGGTTATGATTCGGAGAGGCACTTGCTTGAGACGCGGATCGATAACTTTGAACCCGACAACTGTACCCCGACTCATCTCCGCAGAAGTTTGCACATTTGTAAGTCGAGACCAAAACTACCCAGTCGAATTTAATTAAGAAACGAGGAGTCAAAGTGGGTTCAAAATCTGGGCACCTTTTTGAAATCTTCTCTCTTATCCTGCAAGACTGGGTTCAAAGCACCCTTCAAAACCTGATTTGACTTCGGACCCATAATTTCGAAAATGTTAACCTGTCCACGCAGGTCGCCAATTTCAATCTCAACCTCTTTATCATTCTGGTGTTCGCGCCGAAACGCTTCGAGAGTCATAGATGCCGAAGTCTGGATGGAAGACATGACATCTTGATAAGCAGAAGGATGTGAGATGATCCACACAATTCGTGGGGTCTCTGGATCAGGCAATCTGGAATTCTCCTGATCTTTTTCTTTCTCTTTCCCCTTCAATTTTCGTTTACGTTTCGAGGACGGTTGACCAACGGAAGCAGGATCTCCATCTTGCACATCCTCCCCTTTTGGATTAACTGAAGCCAAGTTGAGGGGTAGCGGTTTCCATATCACTGTTATAGGACAAATCAAGCCAAACGGGTACGAGCCTGATTTATAGATGTAGGTCTCTAATACTCGTGAACCAGAGGAGCATCTGGTAGAAAATGATCAAAGAGCTAGTGTGCACGTTTAAAACAAACATACCTTTTAGACCCAGGACTCGGGCCATTTGGATCGCAAGATGTGTCCAAAACCCGCTTCAGCGTAGATTCTGTTCCTTTTAACTCGATGATGGAGTGATAAGAGGCATCATGGATGATAGAACCGTGAACTGAAGCTCTATGAGATGGACGATAAGATTTTTCGGTAGGGTGGACCGCCTAGAACTCTGTTAGCTGGTCCGAAAGCATGCAAAGCGACAACCCACAAGCCTATAACCCCACATGTTATCCATTTTCATTCTTTTCGCATGCCAAATATGTGTTTCAAGCCATAATTTGTCTCCTAAACGCAAGCGAGTCAATATAAGGTGAGCACAGAGACAGCCAAACGAACTTTGTCGTTTCGCAAAAAGATCAGTTCGCTTAAGACGCTTGTTCTTTCCGAGGTTCGAAAGTGAGTGACCTAAGGCCTTCTTATGAAGTGGATCCATCTAGATGAACCAATTCCAAGTCAGTCTTTCGTAGGTCATTAACTTGAATATTTCAATACCTCTGCGCGTGCCTTCTCACGAAGCCTAAGAGGAACACGACGGACATCATGACTAGCGGCCCTTCTCCGTAGATGACGAGGCAGAGCCTGCCAAGCTCTTGATGTTGAACTTGCACTGAAAAGCGGGGAGTTGAATGGTCTGGATAACGTGCGAGGGTGGGTTTAATCACCTCGCATTTTTCATTGCATTATGCATTGCATCGATTTCAAATGCTCGTGCCTGCATTGAATCCTGTTCATGATGGTAGATTGCAATTCAATTTGAACGTCCCACCTCTGCGAACTTCTCAACGTCAATCGCACTTGGAAGACCATTCAACCCTATAAAAACCAGTTTATTCAAAGTATAATCAATATCTTGGCAATACTTACTGTTAATTGTTCTTTTCGATGGACCAGCTACAGCGTTCCCAGAGAAAGACACGGTATCAACAGGTTGCACTGCAATTGTACGCGCGGCAGTCATCTTCAGCTTTTTCCTCTCGCGTCCCGTTGGTTCGTCCCTGGAACCATCCTTGCGTTTGGGCGCCATAATGTCCAATCGCGCGCGGAGGGGCAACAGACTGAGAAAAGGGCTAGCAACACGTGGGTGAGGGATGACAAGCACGTGCACCTTCCGAAATCCGCCTCAGAGGTCAAAGGTTTATGATTGTACATCTGTCCACGGTTCGACTCCCCTTAGTGGCCGAGAATGGCTTTGTTACGCTGCCTTTCTGCCACTCATATAGTCTCACGTGCTTCAACGGCACGTCTTTTCTCCAGTGCTCAGATTTTGAGGAATGAGGCCAGTTCTGCGAACCTTGGGACAATTCAAGCCCAAAAGAAACCTGTTGGAGGATTCCGTGGCGGGTATTTAGATCCTAACCACCTCATTACGCGCCTTTGAATTCAACTCGTGATATAGAATCGTAGGATTTTTGTTTGGATTCTCCGTGGCCTCTTCGTATGCTGCATACCATCTCCTTGAAGAATACCAACGAGCATCTGCTGCTCTTCAGGCTAGCGTCGAAACTCTACAGCTCAGTACTGAGAAGGTTTTACTCTACTCAACTCGCTAGCCTCGGTTCAATACTTACGATGCACGGTGCTTAGATATCTGCGCACGTTCGTAGGATAGATGCGGTAGAAAAGGACCTTAAGGCGCTCTCACAAGCTTCCGCATCCAAGGAAGATATTTCCAAAGTTCGAGCAGAAGCTAAGAAATTACTTGATGGCCTACATGTTGGTCAGTGCCTTGTCCCTTCCCGATTCGCAAGTTCATATCCATTCTAACATTCTCCCCTACACAGAATTCTTAGACTTGCGCTCACACGTCTGGGGTATACGTGAGTTCAATAAAATGAATGAAACTTCCAGGTGGTTGACTTTGACCCGTTGCAGAACAAGACATTCAAGCTCTGACCAAGAAAACCGCGCCAACACCAGCAACGACGCAGGAACGGATCTGAGAGAATTAATCCTTCACGATAGTTTGGATGATATGATTGACCCAGTCCTCGTTGTATTGGCTCATCGTGATGTTGCAAATCGGAAATGACAGCCAAGCGACTACGACTCCATTAACCATCAGAAAATATTCCCAACCTTACCTCTTAATTTAGCGACCAACTCTATGGATGAGAGGCAATCATTTGATGATCTTGTTTGTTCTGAGAGAACAGGATTGTTGAGTGTTCTTCTGTCTTCTGTCTTGTGGCATATCGCATCTCCGTGCGTTCCATTCTATCAGAAGTAACGTTTCAAGCGATGCAAATCAAGCGTTGATCGTCTTCTTGCTGGGTTTTGTCCTGTTCCTCATTACATACGTCTGAAGCCGATTTTTGACTGTTACTTGATTTCTGTGACCTTCCTTCTCTTGATGTTTGAATGGTAAATGGGCTCCGATGCATCACCATCGGTCAATCTAATTGCGAAAACAAGAGAATGGCTCTAATACAGACACGACAGCAGAGGTCCAAGGCGACGAGCACCTCCAAATAGCACTATTACAGGAGTTCAGAGAGGAATTGCGAGGGTCTGGACCACACATTGCTGTCGATGGCTCATTGAAATTTTACGGGTTCTTGTTAGCCTGATCACAAGTTTTCCAGGATTTGCTCGACTTTTGATTCCTAATCCGAAAGATCTTGCCTGACTAATATGTCTTCCCGTGCAGGACTGGACGCATGACATTTTCCTTAAGCCAAAAGCTTGAAATGGGTTCCACAGGCTTGCAAGGCTTTGAAGTTGACCAGGAGGCCTACAAGTGACGAATAACTGGGATTTTCTCTCAAGATATTATCCTGATTTTTGAAATTTCAAACTTACACGTGTAGGCATTATTTGCCGTTGGAAGACATTATCTAAAAGCTCTGTAGTAATCACGACCAGGTCCAATGTTTGGGATAAGCAGAATTCCCAACGGTCATTGGTCGTTCGTTGGCTGCAAGCTCAATGCTAGTAATCAGTGTCACTCTGCAGGAAAGCCTCATGGAAGTTGTAAAGGAGCTATTTCGATAGGGGATATATCAAAGTACACTATAGTACACGGATCACTCGACAATGCCGATGTAAAGCGAAATCAGTGACAATCTTCAGTAATCAATCCATTCCCTCCAAAATAAAAACAGCTTGAGTTCAGAAAGGCGGCCATCGGATCCACCTCACGGCGAGGTTTTTTGCAGGGGGTGCTGTAGTCACCGATTGAAATAACGAACGTTCATTGTGCCCACATGGTGATGATATCGGCTTGATACATACCGGTGTGTGGATATGGGAACGCGAAGGGTGACTTACCTGAACGGGACGACCTTTCGGCGCAATACTCATGGAACTCTCAGCACGTATGGTTCTTACCTTCGAGAAATGATTGTCCCCACTGTAGTTGCTTGGGAACATGTTGACCTCAATTGGCATGTCTCAACAGGTGTCACTTCCATAATGGAAATCACATGCAGTCACTGCTGGCTTCTTTGTCTATTCCCTGGTTTTAAATACACTTCCTCCCAGTGTAGAAATGCAGCTTTCCCGTGCTCAATTTGGTTCGCGTTCCACATAATGCAGTGGCTCCAAGTTTTGGGTTTTGTGACCACCTCCATCTCAGTCGCGTTGTCGACAACGATTGCTGAGATCCAAGGCAACAGTTTTAAAAGCCCTCTTAATGGTCAAATAGTCACCAACGTCACTGGTGTGGTGACGGCAAAGGTCCGTCTGGAAATCATCTTGAGAAATATCCGCCTTGCCCTCTGATGTTGAGTTAGTGGTCCATGGGTTTCTTCCTCGCTGGTGAATCATCTGATGACCTCCGTATTTCGTCTGGATTGAGCATATTCACCACCTCTACTGCCAACTTGAACAAGGTTAAAGTTGGAGACTTTGTGTCACTCGGCGGAACAGTCAGGGAGTTTCGTTCAAATTCAAACAACCTTTTCATCACAGAAATCGACTCGCCGACTAACATCGCCGTGATTTCGTCCAATAACGCATTTAGTCCAGTCGTTCTCGGTACTGACAGGTCACCCCCCACTCAACAACTTACGGCCTTGGACTCCGGTCCTGATGGCTACCTCTCTATTCCTAACAACGTTACTCTTGTGGAAGCTGTCAACGCTCCGTTGCAGCCTGATCTTTATGGATTAGATTTCTGGGAGAGTCTCGAAGGGAGACTCGTCACTATTCCAAACCCCGTCGCAATTGGATTTCCAAATTCCTTTGGTGAATTCTGGGTGTATGGAGCTTGGAATGTAACTGGGAAGAACAGTCGCGGTGGTTTGAGCATTACAATTGGTCAATCCCACAAGTAGAGTGCGGGAAATTCAGTGTCTGACACCATTCTAGGCCCTGATAATAAACCTGATGCGAATCCAGAGGCCGTCATAATAGGTGAACCTCTCGATGGTACTCAGTCGCCTTCTGTAGCACTCGGGACTACTCTCGAAGACATTACAGGGATTGTTTACTTCCAGTACGTCCTCAGTTACAATCATTATACCCCGCTAGCGGCTTACTGACCCGAATAGGTTTGGCTTCTTCTATGTCTTGCCTACGACGGCTCCTGTTGTCATCAGTGCTGCCAGTGGGTCTGCGCAACCCACAGAAATTGAGTCGGATTCTAGTTCTGTCTCTTTCGGTGACTACAATGTCAGGTCATCAACGGGAATGCTTGAATTCTGTACTAACTCTGATGCCTCTATTCTAAACAGGTTGAAAACCTTGCGCCTACATCTGACCATCTCCCCAATGTTGCTGATCATATTGCTACCTATCTTAAAACACCTGATATCGTCTTTGTTCAAGAAATTCAGGATAACTCTGGGCCCACTGATGATGGTGTGGTTATCGGCAATCTGACCTTGACTAACCTGGTCAATGCTATTGCAAGGGTTAGCAATGTGAATTACGATTTCCTCGAGATTGCTCCGACTGACGACACTGATGGTGGAGAACCTGGTGGAAACATCAGACAAGCATACCTGTAAGAGTTTATTTTTGCTTCTCATGTTCAAGGTTTTACTGTCATGAAGGTATCGTTCAGAGAAGTTATCCCTTGTCCCGGGGGCCCCTGCTGGTACTGCTCTCGACAAGGTTGAAGTGGTCGTATCAAATAACAAACCGGCACTCAAGTGCGCCCGTCATTTTGTCAAGCAAATCAGAGACTGACGCGCAATCACATATAAGCTTCAACCCTGGCCGCATTGATCCCAGGAATGCAGCTTGGGACTCTTCTCGCAAGCCCCTTGTCGCACAGTGGCAGACGCCCAGTGGCCAGACACTCTTCACTATCAATGTGCATCTGACCTCCAAGGGTGGCAGCAGCTCCAACTGGGGAGATGCCCGTCCGCCCGTCAACTTGCCCGTCGAGGTGCGTATGGAGCAGATCAGCCTTGTCGCCGTGAGTTTTTCCTCATTTCTTTCTTGATATGTTGGTACTTAGATTATGTTTCAGTCCTTCGCCCAATCCATTTTGGAAGTAGATGACAAGGCCAACATCCTTGTAGGCGGTGATTTTAACGAATATATCCAGACCCGCGAGGTTTTCAAGCCCCTCACTGATGTTCTGACGGAGGCCGATGAAGCCGCTGGAGTTCCTGAAGTAGAACGTTATACTTACGTTTTTGACCAGAACTCTGAAGCCCTAGACCACGTGTTTGTATCGGATGCTCTTGTTCAGTGTGGAATTGAGATTGAGCACGTCCATGTTAACAACTGGGCACCCACTCTTTCTCAGCGCATCAGTGATCATGATCCTTCTGTAGGGCGAATTTCCCTTTGTGGAAATCTCTAGGGTGTAATCGTATTAACTGCAAATTGGGATGGACTGAACTAGTCAGATGTGTATATCTTCATTTACTCTCACCTTGACTGTCATATCCTGGGAACAAATCTGAGTTATTCTTTTCTGTAGCTATAGTCTCATCTCGATCGACATACAGTTTTTACTTGAGCATTCTTCGGTGGTGTTTTCGACTATGCGATTGCATCAGTATGCCTTCATAATTGAAGCAAAGCTTCATGCATCTATCATCACGGCATTGACTGATGCATCATGCAGAATCATTGTAAGTAGCCATGGTTCACACTATATCTTCCGAACATGAGTTATTTGAGTCTTGTCAATGCATTACCCTTATCCTCCTTGTTGATCGTGTCGATCGTATACCTTTACAAGCTCTCAAACCGTCTTCAAAGGCTCCTGTTTCCGATCCAGCCCGCTTTCAAGCTCTAGGATGATTTGCCGATACAATGACATCGACTTCATCTGCTCGCGACCCTTTGATTTATTTCCAAACAAGGTGCTATCGACAAGCAGACTGTAGAAGACGCGGTGCGAGCATGGCGTGCCCCATCCGGACAACGAGTCCAGCAAACCAAGTATTATCACGTCCGTCGCTCGGAAGGAGAAACGCGCACCTCGATTCTACCTCAGAAGCGTGCTTACTCGGCCCTGCTATTAGCACGTATCCGATTGCCAGTTCTTCGAGCTACTACGGTGCTACTCGCAACCCCCGCCGCTCCGACAACAAAACTTACTCCTCCCGTACCTATTTAATAGCTTCCCGATACTAACCGTAAACCTTAGGTATGAAAGAGCCTATTTACTCTGTAATTAGGCAGCTCTTACGAATATAGGACTTAACCCAGTTCTCTCGTGAGACTCTTTAGCTCATTGTGACCGTACGGCTGCCACTTTTGGTAGCCTACCGTTACAGCGTTCCTCGGTGGTGTTGCATCAGCATGCCTTCATAATTGAAGCAAGGCCTCATGCATCATGTATCATCACGGCATTGACTGATGCATCATGCAGAATCAATATAAGTAGCCATGGTTCACACTCTGTATTCGAAACGTGTCCGAACATGAGTTATTTGAGTCTTGTCAATGCATTACCCTTATTCTCCTTGTTGATTGTGCCGATCGTATACCTTTACAAGCTCTCAAACCGTCTTCAAAGGCCCTTGTTTCCGATCCAGCCCGCTTTCAAGCTCTCGGATGATTTGGACCTGGAAAGCCGATACAATGACATTGACTTCTTGAAATCAATCCCAAACAGCCCAACATCCTTGGGGTACGTCGTCATTGGCGGGTCAGGGTTTCTTGGAACGTATGTCACCAAACATGTTCAAGTTCAGCTTGAAATGGCCTCACCACCCCTAATAGATGTTTAGTTCGACTGCTGCTGCTTCGAGGGGAGATGAACATTCGCATCGTTGATGTGGACCCGCCTTCGCCAGACATTGCGTCGAATCCTGCCGTATCCTTTGTAAAGACAGATATCACATCCTTAGAGTCAGTCCGTCGCGCCCTTGGGCCATTCAAGAGCACTGGCGCACCTCCGAACGTGATATATCACACCGCTGCCATAATCCGCTTTTGGGAGCGGTTTTCTTACTGCTGGGGTGCCTCCTACGAAATCAACGTGTCTGGAACTCAAAACGTGATCACTGCAGCTCAAGAATTGCCTTCTGCAATCTTGATTTACACTTCTACTCCCGACATTGTCTTTCGTCGGCCGCGCTTCCTGAGGCTTAATTGGGACTTGGATACCGAGTCTTCTACCAACATTGTCAGTGATACCGACGGCGGTGTACCCAATCCTCGTCTGTCCGAGAGCTGCTACTCCAGAACAAAGCTGCTAGCCGAGCAGCTCGTGAAGCAAGCAGATGGACTTGAGGGGTTACAAACTGGTATCATCCGCCCTGGACGGTACGTGATTCCCAACCCTTGTCTGAAAGTGAGATTTTAATGAATCCGATACATCGGCCAATAGCACGATCATAGGACCCAACGACCGACTTGTTACAAGCGCTTTGATCATGCCTCGAGTGCCAATTTTCGATGGAGAATGGGGAGCAACCAATATCTGCGTTTGGGATGCCGCATCTGCGCATCTGCTACTCGAGGATGCTTTGATGAAACGTATCCCAGAGGCATGTGGTCAAGCATTTCTAGTCACTGGCAAGGGCGAGCCTTGGCGACTTCGGGACATTCGGGAAGCTGTCAAGGTATCACGTTGTGTTTGAAGCGTGGTAGCTGACTCACAGATCTTATTCTTCAGTATTTCGCCACAAAAAGAGTTATTTTGGACGAGATACCTCCTTTGATTATTTTTGTCTTAGCTCACATCATGGAGGCATTGCTTTATATTCGTTATCATGCTCTCCTACCCTTTTTCTTCTTCTCTGTCGCTAAACCACGCCTGGTACCGAAATGGCTGGGAGAATTGGTTTACCTACAACCCACAGCTTTGGAATACATGACCAATGTGATCATTGATGATTCAAGAGCCAGAAAGATCCTTGGGTATGCTGCCTTATTGTGATTGAACCATATTAAAGTTGATGCAAATTTAAAGGTACCGTCCCCAATGGAGTACTATCCAGTGTATTCGCTATGCAGTTGAAGCGGTTGAGTCTGGTAAAACAGATTCTACTCATGGGTTGAAGTTGAAGTCGGTGTACGACCAGTGACAGAAGACATGAGCCCATTATAGCCAACAATAGGTATGTACCTCGGCATCGAACCCCTGATCAAATTAACAATACAGACATTGTTACCCTGCTGGATTATCATCAAACAAGGAGACAAAGTCTTCGAATACTTTCATCCGTTCACCTATTTTCCTCTTTGACGCAAACTCTCGTATATTGTAACTGTTATTTCGGAATCAAATTTAGGCTCGTTTGACACAGATATTTCGATACTCACACGGTGATTTCGCCCGATTGGTTCTTGAATTCCACCCAGTCCTCGTCAACGTCTATATCAAGGGCGATCCCATCAAAGAACATGAGTCTATACCTCCCACCCTGCGAGATATTTGATGCATATCGTATGCACCACCCGACAGACGGAATGAATCGAGTTTGCAGCTCTCTTCCTGGAGTTTCTCCTGTCAAATCAGCATTCTCGCGCCACGATGCTTTGGTATCTGGATCGACGTCTCGAGTCTTGCTGGATTGAGGGTCCTCCGAAACTGTATTGTCATGTGTGAGATCTGGAGTTGGAAGAGCGCAAGTTGATAGTTTGGATGGGCGGGGAGCCAGATTAAATGACGAGATGCTATTTTGAAAAGTGGTGGCAACATGTGTTGTATGAGAGCTCTGGACTGGCTTGTGAGAATTGTTAACGTCCTTCTTGCTGTCCTGACCGGTTTTTGCGAGTGCAGAGGAAGCAGGGATCTCGCTCATCAATCCTTCAAACATGTCACTTATGTTCACGAAAAGAGATAGCTGACGCAAAGCGTCTTCCTCGTCTTGTTCTAGTTTCTGCCACTCTTCAGCTGAAATGTACGGCGATTTCGATATGGACGCGATAATTTTTTTTGTCCATTCTTCCCCCTGAGAACCAGAAACATGTCGCGCTATCTCAAGAGATAGATTGTGACGAGAGAATCGAATCCGTAAAACATGACCATCTGTTTGAAAGTTGCTTGAAGTCGCAGGGGAAGATGTCAATAATTCAATGTCTGCTTGTGGAGAGTTAGCCATCAAGGTGCACTTCGTGGTCTTCAAAAAGACTACAAGCTTTGTAGTGGAGCAATGAATCAGCTCCTATCCTCCCAAACTATCATACGCTTACCGACGGTGTCCGTTGTTTTATCTGGTCGACAAGACGAGCTGCGTCATTGTATTGCTTCCAATAAGCTGATGGCAATGACTGAAGAGAGAAATGGTGTGTTGGCTCGATAAGACAACTTGGCGAACTCAGGTGTGGCGCGCTATACACAGAAACCTTGGAGGGACGACTGTCTTTTGATGCTAGGGCAAACGAAGCAATTGGGTGAGAGACTGACCTTCAGGCCATCAGGATCGACCAGCAATACTTCGTCGCCTTTAAAACCTTTTCGGCGCTGGCTTTCACGAAAATCGACAAGTAGCGAACGAGAGGGCAGGACTGTTAATTGCCCGTGAATAGTCTTATGTGTCTGGCAAGTCATAGAATGAGTGTCGAAAGGTGTAGGTCTCTCGGTACCAATGGGGAGCTTGAAAGAGTCAGCATAGACGAAACAAGATTGTCAACTGTTAGTACCGTTCGAATACCTCTATCAGTTTCACCCGGTCGTTGCCCGTAGACCTTTCTGTGAGCAGAGTGTTCTTTGATGTCGTCAGGTTGGTCTTGTATTACATTAGAGACTGTGTCCGCAGTTTCATGGGGGATAACTTTGGAAGGAGCCGAATCTGACCTCGAGTCGGCGATTCTCAGGGCTGGCGCAGTAATATTACCGCGTAGTGGAGGACTTGCAGGCGTTTCACAATATGATTTGAGTGTTTTAAATGGTGAAAGAACTGTCGTGCGCCTAGCGGGGTCAGAGACGACGCGCCTCGTGTTCTTACAATGTGTAATGTCATCGTTGAAGGCAGTTCTCAGATCTACGTTGCCTATGTCCGCAAGAGCGACTCTTAATCTGCCATTCGAAGTTTGTGAGAGATGGTCAGATGCATGCCTTGCTGTTCTAGAGACCGAACGAGAAGAAGAAGATTTGTCCGATCGATAACGGGCGTTCGGATCTGTGGACGATAGTTCCCCATACGATTTCTGACGCGGGATACCCCGGATTGAATCTATAGGACGCAGAGGTTTCACTGGCATGTCGGATGCAAGAAATGCATGTGATAAAATATCGGGAATGTATATTCGCTTCTCAGGTATCTGAAGGAGGAACACGATTAGAACAAGGAGACATTTCAAGACTGTTGTTCTTACGAGCTGTAACGTACGGGAAATAAGGGCTTTGACGTCATCGGATACATTCTCAGGAAAGCGGTCAATTGTCTGCGTGATTTTGGACTGGGTATTGGCCTTAGCACCCGTCTGAGGCTGATGCATTAAGGCAAGACAAAAAAACAGGCAAATCGTGTAAACTTGCCTCGAATGGAGGTGAACCGGTCAAACAATATGATATCACACATCCCAAAGACCAAACATCCGCCGAAAAACTAAAAGGGCTTCCGGATGCGATTTCACTGGATACGCTGATTAACCGCATAGACATGAAGAAAAGTTCTTACTTACGGGGAAGTGTAGCCAGAGATAGGGAAGTTTCTCTCTGTATCATGAGTATTGCCCTGTAAACGCACGGACATTTTAAAATTGGAGAGTTTCTGAACACAAGATCAGTTGAGAGGAATGGAAATCCAACGCTGGTCGGAACAAAACAAACCACTCTATAATCACTCGTCAAAAGAACGTTTGATGGGTTGATGTCACCGTGGACGACAAGCTCTCTCCTTAGATACACAAGAGCATCAGCAAGACTCTTCGTGACACCTCGAAGCTCGGGTTCAATGAGAAATGGCTGAGAGCGAGATTGAAGGAATGTTGACAGGTCTCCAATAGAGCAAAGCTCTAGTACATGAAAATTATCTTGACTTATAGAGAAGGCGGACAGAAGTGAAACTATATTGGGATGATGAAGTGCTTGATGTAACGAGGTCGGACAAGTTTTCTCAGGTAACTGCGGGTAAGCCGGCGTCAAAAAGCAGCTTCAACCATTGCTTTCACAAAAGAAGTAGGACCTTTTTTAATGCCAGATGTCGACTTCTAAGACGTCCAGTTTTGCAGCGGACATGGTATATGACAGAGTTGCAGCGGTCGTTGTGCAACTCTTCCACAATCTCATACGTCTTTGGATATCACAATATCGCACAAGTTTTGAATCAAGTGGGTTCGCCTTTGTGAGAAGATCAAGCTTTACCTCAGAACCATTCGCGACTACCACGTTACCCGATCGGTAGGTGGCTCTAAGGGGCATCGTGAGGCAAAGGAAAAGATAGAAGGTATCCGGAGAGCCAAGAACGTGGTATAGAAAGAAAAACAGCACACAGCGATAGTTAAAAATGCTTGCAGTGTCTGAGCTGTAGCTGTAGTGTGCGCCAGAACAGAAGGACGCGTCCGTCACAACTCACGACCCAGCTCGTCACACAATCACACTTATATGCGCCACGATCGCATTTTCTCCTGCTTGGCCTCTCGAATAGAACTTTCAAAAGACGTAGTATTGAAAGATACTGCAACAGGTGACCAAAGAATGAAAGGAGGAAGAAATGCAAATTCAAGTCAAGGAATGAAGTTGTTCGTGAGATGCGTGACATAATTTCGTGACGGGAGAGGGAAAGGACAGCATAGGATAATCAAAGAGTATCATAAAAACCCCCAATTGTATGGGTTGATGCAGGTTCTAATACATTTCGGACTGGACAACCAAGTATACATACACATATTAATGATAGTAGCCGCAAGGCCAACAAGACATGACACAAAGCAGACAGGGAGAGAAGTGAACGAAGGTGCGTGGCACACGAGGTGCGTTTTTACGACAAAGGTTCCTAGATGCAAATGACTGGGTAGGGAAAGATGGTCTTGAAATTTGATGCGAGGATGACAGCAGTCCATGCCTGCAGTGCGAACAATGAGGGGATGAGCTATAAAGGTTGAAGGGACTTGAGCTCTAACACGAGACGCTAGGAAGAATATCAGCGATTGTGAGCAGAAAACATGCCGCAAGAAACGCACCTCGCCTTCACGTAGCAGACGCTCCGGGCTCATATCGGTGTTCTGAGACTGCCCTAGCTTGATCCCATATTCGAGTAGCTGGCGCATATAATAAGGGTTGATGACGGTCTCATCAGCGCCTACTTTAACGAAAGTCTCGCCAGATGCTGATTTGGCGATATTTGAACTCGATTGCACCTTGAGGACACTCTCCCCTGGAACAAGTTTGACAATAGTTTCGTCGGGAGCCAGCTCAGCTTTGGAAAAGTGATCAGGACATGCTAAACTGGGGTTGATTGGTGACTTACGATCAGTCATAGCTAACCAGTCTTGACTCAGAAGCTCTGGAATTGTCGACCTCTCTTTTGGATTACGAAGCAGACAGCCTTTCATTGTGTCGATGACAACGCTCCGCACCTTCGTCCTGAGGTGATCTAGTCGTTTTGGAGGAGTCGAAGTGCCTGGGGAAGCACCGCTACTAGTCCTCGGAGTTGATGCTAGAGGGATCGAGTACTCGGGGAAATCGATGACATGGGCTGCATCAGGAATAGCCTTCATCTTTTGATAGACGTTGAGATGTTGGAACGGTGGCATTCCATAGATCATTTGATAAAGGATGCAGCCTAGCGACCAAATATCGCTCGGGCGTCCAACTTTCAGGCGACGCATTCCATCAGGCAACTCGATGGCTTCAGGGCTCATGAAGTTGACAGTGCCAATCTGAATGACGTATCAAAACGGCTACAAGAAATTGCCCATTGTATACGTACCTGATGATCTCGCTGAATATTGGTTGTATCATTGGCAATAGCATTTGCTATGCCGAAATCAATCAATTTCAGCTGGCCCTTGACTATGACGAAATTTGCTGGTTTCAAATCAGAATGGACGATCTTTTCTTCGTGGATAACATGTACTGCTTGCAGCATCTATACAACCTCATTTTAAGTATCGTCCCTGGAAGCGAGAAACGTTACGAACCTGTTTCCAATAGCCTGCCACACGAATCATATCGAGTGGCTCATGTACTGCTTCACTGATCAACTTCGCCAAGTCAACCTCACCGCACTCCATAACCAACATCAGATAACCCTTGCTTCCTCCAGGTCCCGGTCTTACTTCACTGTCAATAAGTCGGATGATACGAGAATTGCCTGCGAGGCGTTTTAGGAGAGCTATCTCATTCATGTATCCGCTCATAGTCTCTGCGTCTGTCTTGTCAAGAGCAACTCTCTTGATGGCATAGATCGTATTGGCAGAATCAAAGACCCGATAGACACGGGAAGATCCACCTTTCCCAATCATATCCAATCGAGCGTAGGTTTTCTTATTCACCTAAAGGTGTGTTAGAGTTAGAAAAGACAGAAGAATTCGGCCACCATACAACAAGAGAACGGCTGGTCTGTGATGGCAAGGCTGGCGCAGCCGCGGGAACAGGAGGTGCAGGTGCCGCTCGTACTTGTTGCTGCGACTCCTGCTGTTGCTGTTGGATTCGTCGACCCTCTCTTTCTCTTTCTCTCTCCCTCTCGTGTCGATGTGCATGCTCATCCTCACGCTCAGTTACGCTCCATCGTTTAACAGCCCGCTCGTGGTGCCCATCCTTCGGGAAGATTTCAGATGCAGTAGGACTTCGCCTATGCGTTGATAGAGCGGTCGAGGATGCTGGAGATACCCTCCCCGTTACGCGGGATTGAGGAGAAACACGCCCTGTTTTTATCAATGCTGGGGATATTCTCCCTTTTGACCCCGAAGGCGAGATCTTTCCAGGCGGGGTTAATCGACCGATCTTTGCACCGGGTGGGGACATTCCGGGCGAAACTTCCCCAGTGCGTGGTGGTTCCACCACTGTGGGTGAGCCTAGGACTGCAGACATGGGCATTGACCTCAAAGTATCAGAATCACGACGTTTGTGACTATATTGTCGTTGTATTGTGGGCAGCGGTTGTTGTGGGATCTGTTGCTGGCCTTGCTCATAATGCGATTCGTAGTATTGATCTTGCTCGACCTGCCGGCCTATAACGAGAAATGAAATCAATCTGCTGACAAGATTATGACAAAGTCTTACGTTCAATTTCTTCTTCACGCCGATACTCTGTACAGGCCAGTCAGAAAAAGGCCACAGAAAACATTTGAGAAACGAACTCCTAATTTCCCTTTCTCGCTCTTCCAGTGTCACTCGCCTGGGTCCACCGGTATTCTCAGTGGCAGCCACACCTGTCATGTACCTGAAAAGATTATTCCCAAGTTGTACGAATTGAGCCACTAACCAGACCGCGAATTCTGATAATCATCTCGGAGTTGCTGTTGTCGCTGATGTTGTCCATACCCTGGATCATGCACTAATTCAAACATGAGATAAAGTCAACATTTCACACGGAAAAAGCTTGCAATTCAGAGCATCATTCAGCCTGGGCGACCGCCGTGATTGAGAGGTGGTAGAAAGTGCCAAGGCAACGTCCGGGGGTAATCCAGAGTCACGCGTACTACTAGTAGAAATAAGACCATAACTTCGTTGTCTCGTCGACGCCGGTATTGGTGGTGAAGACTCGTTAAGATCTGTATCCCCCACATTCCCCACTTCTGACAAAGGGCCTGAACTAGGGAAGGGGGTTGTTGACGGAGCTTGCGAACGGGCAGATTCATCCTCTATCGGAAGTGGTGAATAAAAAAGCTGAAACAGGATGCAAGAGCCACACCTGCTTCATTTTGTAGTTCAGGGGTAGCGACTGGAATACTATGTGACTCTGGGACACTATATTCCGGAAGCCTCACAGCGCTCGCCGACATGGAAGAGGGCATCATCACACGACCTGCTCTATGGGGACCAGGCATTATCTGTCGTTGGTGCCCGTCAAGATGCCCTGATCTCGAATACGCGATGCGTGGAGGTACCGCACGAGGGTGAGGTTCATGACCTTGTTCCGAATCGCTTGCGGTAAGGTTCTCCTTCTCGTGTTGAAGGATGTCAGCGGTACGTGGTGTTCGCATCAGAGATCGCTGCTTGTTAGTTTCCTCCATTGCGACGCGTCGTGGCACAGGCCGTACTTTGTTGTTCATGAGCGCTGACCCTGAGGTCGCACGTTGAAATGAACGCGGCGGTTGGACATCAGACTTTGGAGCAGCAGTAGTCACTAGTACAGGATATGCGCTTTCTGACCGCGAAAGTGATGCTCTTCTGGAAATTGGGGGCGGTGATGGCTTTGAATGGGGTTCAGTTGGTTGAAGCGGGAGATTATCTTGTGGTGTGGGCGGTGATGAATGATTTGACTTGGAGGACAAGCCTTTAGATAGACGAACATAGTTGCCTTCATTGTCAAAGACGTAGTCAAAAGAAAGGTCGTCGATAATGGACGAGTCGTCTGAAGGTGGACTTCCAAGAGACGTGCGATGCTTGTTGTCAACGGGAGTTCTAGGCGGGGACGCTGAGGGAGGCAATGACGGGAGCTTTGGAGACGTTGACGGGGACGTTGTGGACATGGCGGACAGCGAAGACAGCAGGAAACACAGCAAGCAGAGCAAAAGAAACAAACCCAGTCCAACTTGAAATCCTTGAATGAACCAAAACACGATGCTGTCATGACCCGGGTCACCCGCCTCATAATCTCATTGGCTCACGGAATATTCCGGTCGGCGTCCTAACAGAACGCGATCACGAGTTTCCTTCAACGCGTCAACACTTCCCGCGTGACTTGTAATATATTACAGTCTACTTTTAGACTGTATGAGATGACCCATCTGCCCAACGATTTCCTCCACTTCCTTTTCAAGCCTGTCCAAAAGCTCCTTGCACGTTGGTATATCCGTGATCAATCCAACAGCAATACCCGCAGACCAAATCCCATGATCAGGATCTCCCAGCTCGTACACTTTGCGCCCTCGTGCGCCCGATACGAGTTCTCGTACGTCCTCAAACTTGGCACCGCCAGGGCGCCGTTCCATGGAGACGACCTCAGATGCGACCTTGTTCTTGAAGACCCTTGCAGTGTTGCGAAGTGTCCGGAAGATATGAATAGTGTCCGTCTCGGATGATGCTACGATCTTCTCTTTGATGTTCTGATGGATGGGACTATAGAGAAAAAAGTCAATTTTAGCACTCCATAGTAGCAATCTACGTACCTTTCAACAGTACACATGAAACGTGTGCCTTGAGGAACATCAGGATCAATCCACAAAGTGAACGTCTGCGAGAAGATCCCTCTCACCCATATTGACGCCCTGAGTATCCATCACTTCATGAGTCGATCATGTGGTTGTGCATGGAAGCGCTACTTACAGCCGCTCCCAAAGCCAGTGCAGCAGCGAAGCCGCGACCGTCCGCAATACCTCCGGAGGCGATGAAAGGTATTTTCAATTCTTTAGCTGCTCGCGCGAGCTGAAGAAAATCGATTGAGAAGAGCCGCATAAGCGCGACGATCGACGCACAAGCACAAGGCCTCCGATGTCATCCTCCCCTGGGTGTCCAGCACCTGCAAATGGATTGGATATGAAACAAAGATAGCAAACGGAGGGCCCACATTCAAAACCATCGATGCTAAGGACGTCAACGCCATGTCGCTCTGCACTCTACAAAGAAATTAACCTATCGAACAAAAGACAAAACAGATCCACCGACACCTACTTTTGCGTGTCGGATGGTGGTACATTTGTGCAGGACAATGCAACCATTACTCTTGAAAAACTTGATTAAAGGCCCCGCTGAGGATATCTTCTAATGTTCATCGAAATTCGCAAACGGAACGAGTACCCACGATTATTGCCTGCTGTTTCAAATATTCGTACTCCCTCCTCCACTGCCGCACGAGCATAGCCTTCATAGTCGGGTGGGTTGATGCTTGGAAGAAGTGTAATATTCACTCCAAAAGGCTTCGACGTCAACTTGCGTGTTTCACGGATTGCTGCTCTAAGTGCTTCTGGAGAGGGTTGAGTAAGAGCTGTCAATATTCCTATTGGACACAAAGTAAGAAACTCAAAAGGCAGTGTGGGTGGAGAGTCGATGTACCTAGACCTCCCGCCTCGGTCACTGCTGCTGCCAATCGGGGAACGCCTACCCTATTATACGATCAAAAGGCAATTCATACATGATTTGGAAGCGCCTTGAAGATGCTTTACCATTGCATTCCACCCTGAACGACAGGCCTAGATGTTTAATCAAGTCAACTGTGGAAATTGGCAGTGTAGTAGTAACTCACACACGAATCCCTAAAAGCTTCGTCAATGGTGTAACGATCATATTGCGTAGCACTGATGTTGGAGGAAGCCTGCTTGTCTCTTCCGGGCCGCTCGAATAAGGAGGGGTGAGATTCGCTGGGATGAAAGTTCTCACCACGGTTTAGCGCCGCTCTCTGTCATAACCGGTGATCCGAAAGCGGAGGTTCCGATCTGGATCTCATCGTGCCTTGGTCAGCTGATGATTTCGAAATTCCAGCTGCAGGACCAAACAAGTCTAGCTACATCGACCAATGTTTTTGCATTTAATTCTCCCTTGAATGGCCTGGTCTATCCTTCCTTCCGTCATTTTTGGTTCCTATCCCATACGTGGAAACGTTATATCGCGGTCGTTTTGATTCTAGTTGCCCTTTGGAGACTAACAAGAAGCCAACAAACACCATCCCACAGCAACCCCGGGTTAGAAGAAATACATCGGCCAGCTTCTCCTAACTACTGACATATCACCGCGAGGCATTTGGCCGCTTAGACTATTTCCGCCGCGTAAAGAACATTTGTGCAGTAAATCCTTGTAAACCCGAGTGCCATCGGTGACCAAATCTTTGATGATCTTACGGAGCAGGCTACGCGCCTATCCAATGGTTTTATATATATTGGCGCCGCTCGTTATTCACCGTCAGACAAAAAAATTTTGTAACGCAATGGCAACTTGCCACACTGCCCTTGGACTTCTGGGTTTGGGTTTGGGGTCCGCGACCTTGTCAAATAGACTTCACATCCTTTTCTACGTAATTTTTCCCGAAAGTTAGTTGTCTTTTTCAGACCATCGTTGGTTCGGTTGAGTCACGACTTACAAGGGCGTAATTACCTCTCTTGATGGGTGAATTATTTTGTTTGATAAATTAGATTCGTCAGTGTTGTCTTTCTATCTGATGTTCTGTCTTTGGCTTATAATTTACTTCAATATCCAATTTCAGTCTAGGCAAGTGCTGCGCACTATCTATATCCACTGAGCGCCACCAGTGTCGACTGATGCGTAAAAGGCGATTCGTTGGGTTTCCGAGTCACCATTCAGTAGTTACTTTTGAAAGCTTTTGCCGACCCCCCATGGAACGCTCTGCTTCCACCCCACAGCACCTGTGAAGAGTTTTAATGGTCTTTGCGCCCGATCAATCCTCATATGCTGCGGGCCACAGCGAACTACAGGGAAATACGAAGAGGTCTGGATGAAATGTTGTGGTGCAATAGAGTCGTCTGGTATTTAACGTGAGCCAGTTCTACGTACCCTTCATCGAGTCCCCCTCACCCTCACTTCAAAGGAGTATCAAGTACACGCCTCGCAAATTTCTTTTTAGCAAGCTATGCCAAGTTGTGAGTGGTAAGGTTGCAGCTTACGGGAGGACACTCTGAACCTTCCTGCATTAGATCATCGCTATATCCTCGACAGTGTTATCAAGTTAAACCATCTACCACCTCCACGACTGGGATTGTCAGAACCTTACCCTGATAACACTGTCCATGCTACAGTTGGAAGTAAGTCCAACCTTTGCTCAACATCTAATCGTTCTTCGTGGGTGCTAATGACTTTCAGTAACGACACCAGACCAGATGTATCATGAGTATCAATCAAATCGCAATACAGACCGCAATATTGCAGGCGATGAGGCTTGTAAGAAAGCTATTGATGGCCTGAAACAAATGAATTATGGTCTGTCATTATCATTGCAATGCCTGATTACCGCGCTTCTGATCACTTGAAGCAGACCGACGTCGTTCGTTCTCCCTTTGATCTTTATCTGGTCACTCTTACCATCCAAGAACAGATCACAAGACCGAATTAATGAATATCATCAACCAATCTCATGGTGCTTTGAGCTTCGAGAATACTGAAACTGGGCCACCGCATTGCCGTCGACACACCTCAAGGATAGTCGGTACGTGCTATATTGACTCTGTACACTCTTCAGAAATTTACATTTTCTCTAGTTGATGGGATTCCAGAAGAATTTTCTGCGACGTCAACGAGCAAGACTTTCGCTGAAGAACTTGTGTCTAAACTTTTCCTCGATGCAAGGGATGCTCCCCATTCTCATCCGAAATACATCGAGACTACACCCTGAGGCTTACATGGTAGTTCATCTTCGAATCTTTCCCATGATTTCGCTCTCTTTTCATCTTGCAGCTCCGAGTCTTCCAGTCGACAAATCCAAGACGAATCGATGATTTTGCCTTTTTTTGAACGTTATGATAAAGTTTCGGGAAGAACTTCCATTTTTAACGTACATCAGTCCTCATAGTTGCCAGAACGTAGACAAAACATAGACGTTCACTTTTAGTAAGGTTTACGTGTGTATACGTAAGAGTCACAATCCCAGTGTCCTTGTTCAACATCGATTCTTCCTCCAATCTCATCGTTGAATTTATCGGCAGATATAGGTATCAACAGAGCTTTACCGTGGGGCGATAGCTGTGTTCTGACCCAAAGGTGCTGACATATATTTGCTGGAGTAGAGTCGGTCCTCGATGGAAATATTTGTTATGCCGATGTCGTGAAATAGGAGTGTTTGTGCGATATGTTCAATGTTACCAGGAAGGTTCTTGTGCTCTCAGTTAGCCCTTCTCTGTACTAGCGTTCAAAGGCGCCCGATTCGGAATGATCCAACTGTCGCTGAATTGCAATATGTCATCCTCAATAAGTTAGACTGCGCCCCATCTGCTTTCACACAAAATTCTATCTCAGCTCTGGTTCCCGAATATATTATTCAGAGTTTCGGGATTATCCGCGAACCTGGAAAGGAAGATTGAGGGGCCGTTCAAAACGTTCATGGTCCGTTCGGGTCCTTTCCGCTGGCGGGCTTTAAAACCGCTCTCCCCTGCTGGATGACAGCTTCTTCTCCACTACAGCATTTGAGGTCACCGATACACATATCCCGAAAGTTTGCAGCTTTGTATGATCTGGTATTGTTAGATCACGTGCAATTTAATGTTGCTCTTAGTTCGTCAGTTCGAAATTTCTCTTGAGCTGAACGAATTGAACTACCAAGTCGTAGGATCAATCAAAGCTCGCCAGTCTTAATTCACAAAACCGTAATATCCAAGTCATATCCATCCTGGAGCGCAACATACGCCCTCAATACTTTTGAAATAATTTCTGTCCACGTTGATACATAATTACTAAGTATGAGGCTTTAGGCCTTTTTCCGTGGATGTTTCAGCGACTCCACGACTGCATAGTATTTTGCACTCTATACGATGTTTCCTTTTTCGGGAAAATCGGATTTACCGCTTCACATCGGTACTCTGTGAGACCGTTAGCGAAAATAGAACCTGGATCTGAATACATTTTAATAAGATCTCTTCAGAAACTTCGAACTGACACCATTGCTATTCCTTTGATAGCTACCTACGCCAAGTTGTTGGTTTTCGCCTTGTTACTATCCCTCTATCAATGCGGGGACCCCGGCGGTGGATATCAACCGATCAACCAATGTGAGGTTCATCCAATGATCTGGTGATCTGAATCGGAGGACATGTACAGAAGATCGCCGACTTGGAGCCAGAGTGGTTCACAACCGTAAATGGAATGAGGAACGTGAAAATTTCTTCCTTCCCATCATCTTCATCGGTTCTCCCAATACTCCGTGCATTGGGTTGAGACTGACCTCCTGTTTCCAATTGGGAACGATCTCTGGAAACAGATTTAACCCTGCGGTTATGTGCCATGCCGAATCAAGTTCATTCACGATGACAAGCACATCATGTCAGTCTCCATAGTTTCTGGGGTCAGTTCCAAGGTCGGGTTCAGAATCTTCGACTGCTAATTAAATCTAGCATGCCAAATAGTAAACTAGAATATCCTGCCCCATCATCATTCCTCATATCAGGCAGTACCCCTGTCACTATCATGGGTCACTTTGACTATCGCCGTCATTGGATACTCCGGGTCATACAGACAGGCCCGTGTCAGGTCGTCTCTATTTGTTGATACAGATTTATTCAGATTGATTGTCTTCGAAATTCGGAAATTAGAAGGTCAGGTTCCTCGATATACTCCGAGCCCATGCCCTAGTGTGCCCTGGCAGCCACAGCTATAAATCGATCTATAGTATGACAGTTCTTTATATGCGACCTCTGGCACCCATGAAATTACTTTTTCAAGATCCAATCCCCAAAGTTAGTGCTGCGGTTTTTTACGATGATCACTATATAAATGCAACCCTGCCACAAATCTACAGTGAGGGTCCCCATTCAATTTGAATAATGGCCAGAAATCCTGCAAGCTCATATAACCTGGCACGGTGTACGCGTACTTATATCACCTCATTTTTCTTGACTCAGGCGTTTTTAGCGAATGTCGATGAACTTCAAGCCATCGCCGACCAATTCGGTCGGCGAATTGCTTATCGTCTGGATATCGCGCCATCGCCTCATGGGTACGTCAGCTTCACAGCTGTGGCGTTGGGTAAACTTTGCATATTTTGATATGTTCTGCCACTGAGAAACCTGGACGATCTCAGTCGATGGTGTATCCTATTCTTCCACACATCAGAATGAAATTGAAGCTTTGGAGGCCGCTGCCGGTTATGCGCTTAGGGAACTCAGACAGCAACTCGTTCTGGGTAGGTATCCTTAGGCCATGCTTATGATATACCTTTCTGAAATGTCTCCGCAAGGAACGTCGACACCTTCTATCTGTAAGGAGCAGTAACCTAAGAATTCCATCATTTCACTGAGACAAGTCATCCACTAGATCATCTTCACACACCTGGATATCCCACTACTTCTCCAGCATGTAAGTTTAATGTTAAGTACTGGTCCTACCACTCAAACCATCTCAGCAGATTACACGGACCACGAACCAATCCCACGTAAGTGTTCGAAGGATTCTATTTCTCTTGTGATGACACGATAAATAGATCATATGGTCACCCAGCCGTATGAGCGTAAGTAGCTACTAGCCATTTCTAGAAGTCTTACTCATCACTTGACTGTAGATTACAGAATGGAGTTGAACAACATGGCAGCTGCCCGCGGTCTGGGACATGTGACTTACGAACATGGAGATCCCACTGGCAGTCAACACGACCCTTGTTGGACTTCTACTGTATACGGTAAGAAAAGTAGAAAGCTTGCATTTCGTTGTCTGCTCATTGTTCTTGACGACAGTAGGCGGGATGAAGTGCGGTCAAGGCTATGGGAACAGCAAACGCGCTGCGAGTGAACAAGCTGCCAAACAAGCTCTTGAGTATCTGATCGGTCTCAACTACGAAACGGCTCAACGACCTCGACAAAGATAATCAGCTGAAATCCCTGCGGATCTATAAAAGACGAAATAGTTACCAATCCTTATCATAACAAATAGTTGGTTCTTTTCTTGAGTTCTAGGTTTTTTTCAGTCATATCCCGTATCGTACTCACTAAATGAGTCCTTGACATGCTTTTTCAATTGTACTTCCTGCCAGAACCCTAATGGATCCCGGCATGACTTTGTTGATCACGATACAGGTCCTTAGCTTGACTTTTCTGCTAAGTAGCAACAGTATTCGATAAGGTGATAGGGTATGGACGAGGACGACGTACTTCCTGTCAATACCGCCAGAAAGAAACGGTTGAGTAGCCCATTGGAAGTCAAATAATCTCCTCGAAACCTCCGGCACGCCTGGATCATCTTCTGGCTGACGCGCAATTGACAACCTTGGATGCGAAGGACAGACGATTCATCCAGCTCACAATGTACAGTATTTCGGCTGGAAGCTCAGAACTTCAGATTTCCAATCGTCCTGACAAGTATGTTTCCGCAATCTGCAAAAGATTTAGATTTATAATAAGCGCGCCACATAAGTTAATACTATACGACTGATGAGGTCTTCCTTTCTTGTCAATGCGCGTGCAGCACCACACCCAGCCAAATCCACCACGCCGTTAACATCATCGTCTTACGTTGTGTCGTGGAAGCGGTTCAATCTAGAACAGAGGGGAAATATGATGGTACTCACCATTAGCTTCTCCTTCTCAACCAACCGCTTCTGCGTACAGGGTCAGGGCAGGACCAGATGACCAGCGACCACATGAAACTTTCCAGACTTGAAAACTTTTCCTCTTGAGGAAAATCTCATCGTCTCCCGGGCGTTACCCACGAGACTAAGTGCTGAGCCCAGTGATGGAATTTTGGCTTCATAACTGATGAGCTTCATTACTCCACTTTGTATACTGGTTCTGTTCGGCCTTCAAAGGGCTGTCTTCAGTTGCAACAACAGCATGGCCGGAATTCGTGACTCCTTGCTCTGAATCAATGCGTCCCCATGGGTAATTTGGGAGATAGAGAATCGTCCGTCTGCAAGGCAAAAGTCACTCGCCTATGTCATAAATACGCAGGTGAACATCACAGAGAAGACACCAAGATCATGTCGTTACAAATGTAACAAATTTACCAGAAACTCATAAAACAGTGAGAGATTTTCTGGCGCAAAATGCTACGGTCTATGACTAGCGAGGGATACAAAATCAGTTGTGGGAGACGTTTCGACTTGAGCTTGACTTTCATTGGTAACATAATTTTAGAGTTACGGGAAGTCGCGGTTTTTGGTCGCGGTGCCCGCCAGTTTGTACTACTAGATCACACACTAGATCTTTTGATTGCTCCGTGGTTCTATGCCTTTCCTCCCTTGAGTCAGCGACATCCATTGGCACCGGCATTCTTCCCACTGGCGGCCCCTAGCGTATAAGTATGAAGTCATCTCAAAGTCAATTTTTACCTCTGAAGGCTAAATCCAAACACACGACAAACTTTATCTTCGTATTCAGGTGAGCAGATGTACCTAATAAACACATCGTCCCGTGGAAGGCCAATTTTTCCTATGTTCACAAAATATGCACCTGTCTGAGGCGTTTATCATCAGCGAATCTCTTTTCTTCATTTTCTTTTCTTAAGCTGTCCTTGATTCCTATCCGATTCTTGGCCCCGGCCAGATAGTACACACCTTTTACTCGTCCGAATTATGTCACTTAATCTCTCGGATTCCTGTGCATTGGAAATGACATGATTGCCACCGTTAGCGCAGAATAATATCGAGTCACTTATCTGCATTGCCACCTGTGCCGGTATGTTTTTGTTCTAGTGAAGTTGGATCTATCGCTTACTCCGCTAGTCAAACCCTCGACCTCAGGAAGATGCTGTGAACGCTCCATCGATTGACACCAAACTTCACTGAACTGGCGATTCTGGGCTGCGTAGCCGTTTGGGAACTTTGGTAAAATTGTTCCACTGTTTCCCCCTTCGGACTCGCAGTACTGATCCAGCCCGTTGGCCGACCAGTGATGTTCGTGTATTAGTTTCGCAATCAACTGTGGTCAACGCTGAATGGGTCACGAATTGATAAAGAGAAGAACATGGAAGGAGTACATTCTATCGGTATAACTGGATTGCCTAACAAAGACGTACAGGTCTTCTTCCCACACTAAACTCCCCTTCCTCCCCATCAACCCTAGGAGAATACTGGCGTCTTGTGAGTTCTATCCTGTTTGATGCACTGTCGGTGTTTTCAAGCTATCTCTGCCAGACCACTATATCATCCTTCATATCATCAATATCATCAAGGGTCAACCCCCCCTCCCCGAACTAAGACTTGGGAAATTCAGAGCCATGTCCCATTGTTTAATTATTGACATGGGTGTAGGACCGAAATGACTCATCCATGAATGATAGTCAGGACAGAGACCCCGATGGAATCAGTTCTCGTCAATCTTCGTCAAACTTTCCGTGCGAAGGCTGAAGACCAAGCCTTTCAGAAAGCTGTTCCTGGCATTGAGTTTGATGAATCATGGTAAGTCATTCTTTAATCGTCATTTTTTTAGTCTTTGAGGTAGTGTGCCTCCATTTTCCCTCGTTTTGGGGTTGATTGGTTTAACCACTTCCAAAGAGATCAACGAATTGAATAGCGCAATCGTCGTGACTGGGTACCAAAGCACTTTACTCCATGCGGTCCGGCCCACAAACTACCTCGACGGTCATGAGTATACTTTGCTCATCTTTATGCATTCTTGGAGCTCGACTACTTATATTTCGCTCAGTTGATGAATACGTTCTCCGAGAATACATAGCTACCTCCACTAGCAGGATATATGCAATGATCTTGCTAGCCAAATGTATTACGAAACAAAACACCCATGGATACTATCTCTTTTGTGTCCTTGTCTTATTTTAGGCTCCGCCACTTATCACTTCATCGTTCTTCGTCGTTGAACATTCTTCTTGCAATCGTCGTCTGAATGCATTTTCGAATATGCGTGCTTTTTGTAAATCTCTGTATTTCGTGATCAATCTCAGATTGAGCTTGCAAAGCCCTGACCAGTATCTTAATTCAAAAAATAATCATGAGAGATCAGGGTCTATTAGAACCGGTGTCAATGGACCACGGCAAAAAAAAATTTTTCGTACAGTAGGAAAATCGGGATGGACGTCAACGACTTCCGCCCACCTGGTATGTGATGCCTGTATTGCACAACGTTTTTCCATGATCTATCTCCGGTGGGACATTGATTATACTTCCGCCAGAAGGTATACCGCCACAAATGGAAACGCTTTTGATGGGAGGATGTTTTGCCGAATAGATAGTAATTTTTTGGTGCGGTGTATTCTTCGGATGACGTGGCTCAGGTGCTCTCACGCTGTATTGATGTCCGTCGCTGCAGCCTTGCAGCCACCGAGCCAGGTGAAGTCAACCGATTGGAGATCTGCGGTATTATATAGAACTCCGCCGAGCATCAATGATATCCCCAGGTTGTAATCATCAAGTCATACAAATGGATACCGGTAATATGACACTCATTTTTGTGCAACCACAGCCAGCCAAATACCTGTAAAATTTACGCCCCAAACCCTGATTTTTGAAAGCTTCCTTCCGAGTCTCAATCCCATTTGTAGATACCTACTTCATTCTTCAGGAACATATGTTAGTGATGTCTGGTTTCGACGTGTGAAACCAAAATCTGGATACTGAGCATCGCCTAGAACTCTTCGGAAAAGATGAGCATCGTCTATGGCCCGATCTAATCACAATGAGTAATTGAATCAGCACTCGATCCGCGAGCGCCACGGTTATCGCCGATTTTCTTTGAGTTTTCCTACCCAAATCTACGGCTGTCTCCCTTTGTCTTTATTCACACTCGAGTAATGGTTCGGTATCCAAGTATCCATTCTATTCTTGACCCCGGAGGTCTGAATAGAAATGGAAAATTTGACTTCCCATCAGTTCCCACCCACAAGGGTCTGGCAGACTCGCATCTTTTCTGGCCACAATTTATTGTCTGCGATGCAACCTTGGTAATCTCGATGGTAAGCTATCCCCTACTAAAACCTTAAGAGCAAGAGGACAGCTACTAGGAAGCAAACTGTGAGAACATCTCAGATGAATGACTATTGGATTCCGAGAGTCCGCTCTGATGGGCAGGTATGTCCCCGACAACTAGATGCGCCGTGACTCATATGTGCTGAGATATTGAAAGATCTTCTATGTAAATACCCAAACCGGACAACGCTCTCGTGAGATCCCACGGGAAGGAGGCAGAGATTTC
>JAGDQM010016860.1:0-11727 GCA_017580835.1 Termitomyces bulborhizus
AATAGAAACAAACGTTCGCCATAAACTTCTTGCACGTCGCCCTAATTTCCTTCGCTAATGTTGCACTGAACATCATCACTTGCTTGTGATGAGGTGTTGCTCGGAAAATTTCTTGAACATCGCGGCGCATGTCTAAGGTGGGTAGTGTCGGGATTAGATATTTGTGGCGTTGAAAAACGGAACGAAGAAAAGGGAGAGAAGAAAAATGCGAAAGATTTTAAAAAATAAACACAAGACAACGAAACGGAGGTCCTCGTTGGTCGCTTCCAAGGTTCGCGTCCTCAAGTAATGGTTCTTCAGTCGCCGATCTCCCTCCTGGCATCAACCTTAACCTCACTCCTACCAACTGCTATCCAGATCGCGATGGAATGCCAACGCTCATGCGCATGGTGTAGGAATGAAGACAATCCAAGTGAAGCCAAGAGCCTCGATGCCCGATGCGCATCGGGCGAATATAAAGGTGGATGATGTGGGCCGAAATTTCGCAAGACTAACCAAGCTGTTCGAGCATTTTGTCGCACTCATCTAAAACGAAATGTTTGACGTTCTTTGCATCCAAAACTTTGTCTCGAGCGAGGGCGTTCAATCTGCCAGGGGTGGCGACCACGATATGAGGGCATTTGTTCTTGTCCCGAAGAAGCTCCGCGTCTTTTGTAACTGATGTACCCCCGAAGAAGGTGCTGACGCGCACATCAGGCATGTACTTAGCGAAACGCGTGTATTCATTCTTGATCTGGAAGGCCAGTTCCCGGGTGTGACAGAGGACGATGACAGAAACTTCGCCATTGACAGGTTCAAGTTGTTGGAGTGTCGCCAGAACGAAAACAGCAGTTTTTCCATGGCCGGACTTGGCTTGACAGAGGACATCCATTCCGAGTACCGCTTGAGGAATACATTCTTGTTGAACTAAAAAAAAACGTATGAACAAGTTCCAGACATCTCCAATGCAGAACTTACCCTCCGAAGGATGCTCAAAGCCCAAATCACTGATGGCTCGTCGGAGTTCAGGTTTTAACAAGAAGTCCCTATGTGGCAGCTTTGAGTTAAAAAAAAAAGTTGGAAAACGCGTAACACCACCGCAAACCTGAAACCAGTTGAATGAATACCTGAGAAATTCTTCTTGTCCTTGTCTTCACTTTCGCCTGCCCCTGTTGATGCAGCGCCGTTGGCCGCAGACGGGGCTGAAGAACCATTAGGGACAATTTCGTGCTCATCTTCATAGTCAATGAGGTCCTCATTGTCATTGCCACTCATTTTAGTTCAAGAAATATAGAAAAGTCAGAGGAATAGAGCAGGAGTTAAAAAGACTATCAGAGAGTTGTGGTGGTTGAATGGCAAGGCGAACTCAGGCGGCGTGACTCCCTGGCTCATGCTGAAACCAAACAAATATGAACAACACCGCCTCCCCGCAAGTGAATGTTGTCTCGGACTGTCCCTAGACGTTGCTTGACGATGAAAGTATCGACCATCATCCCGCCCAGAGTCGGTAGCAACGAAAGATGTATATCGGCTAATAAGTTGATACTTCTCGCCGAGATTGATGATAACAGCCTTTCTGATTGCGTCTTCTGAGGCTGGTATCGTGATAGATGGCAGTTTAGCCCGCTTTCCTTCATGCTCTTGGATCAACCGCCATGCTGTGAGGGTGTGTATCATAGGTAGCCCCCTCTCGGCACTGTCAAGGTGAACAATTCCAACAGGTATTGGAACAGGCTGGAACGGACTGTCATCATTATCGAGTCTCCCGCATAAGTAGACGGTCTGTGGAACGATAGTCTCCCGTAGCTGAATAATGGCAGAAACAATGGTCTGAGTCCCTGAGTGCACATTGTTGACCTCGGTTGGTGCTTGCTGAATAGCTTGAGGTAAAGCGGCGATAGTTTTCGGCGACAAAGTCTGTCCTGAGAACGCAACACTCTGCGTCCTCAGGTGGTCAGCCGGAATACGCCAGTCAATTGTGACATCTCGGAGGATAGGCGTTCTTCCGGCTCGGAACAAACGTGCACATTTTCCAATGATACTCTCTGCATTGGTGGCATAGAGGAAAACACCATTTCCGGCTGTGGCGATTCCTTCGCAAGTCGCAGTCGAAACATTTTCACCAATACCCAAAGTGAAAACGCGAAGAGGGGCAATTTTGAAAGCTTTTCTCACTGCATCCCTCACAGCCTGAGCGGCATCGTCTCCATATACCTTGAAAAAGGCCGTCAAAATCGTGGAAATGTAAGACTCAAAAATTTCCTTGCCTCGCCGTCAGTCAAAAGGAAGATAGCAGTCGGTATGCTCTGATTACGAGCTTGCAATACGTGTTGGAGGGCCTTGTGCAACTCCGTACCACCTCTCGCGGCAATGCGATCGACATAAGCACTCTGCAAATTAGTGCGTCAGTTGTCTTTAGTTTGTTTTAGAAACTCACTGCTGCTCTTAAAGTTCCTTCATTGTACTCAAGGCCACGCAGCGCCAAACTTTCTACGACGTTGTCGAAAATGTACACATTGAACATAGTGCCAAAAGCGGGGAGCAGACGGAGCAGGAGTGTCAGCGTAGCCTTCGCGGTAGAAATGCGATCTCCAGACATGCTGCCACTTCGGTCGACCACAAAAAGATATTCCTGGGTATCAATGGGACGAAATTTCTTTGGGACCAAGTTCATCTGCAGCGCAAGTGTTCTTTGATTTCCTGTACCTTGCAGTTCCGCAAAGCATCGAGGAGAATCGAGGTCCTTTGCGCTTATAATCAATACGAAATCGCGATCAAGAAATGAGCTCGACTGATATCTGATCATTGTTCGACGTCTTGATAGTCGGCCACCACTGGTTCGATATCGAGTCTCAACGATATCGTGACCGTGGCTTGGGCTGGAAATTCCTTGAATACGCCCAGCCATTTGTATGTCGCACGATATTGCTATCCTTGCCTGCTCTGTAGACCTGAAAGCCGACGTTAGCTCACCCGGTGGTGTGCCATAGCGCTGGCCGACACCACTGGATAGCTGAAATCGAATCTCATCGGCGTTATCATCATTTCCCAAACTCATTACATACTGGTTGATGTTTCATCAACGCAATTGAAAAAATGATCAGTTAGACCAAAAGTACCTCCAAAAAGACCTTGACATTGGTATGTGCGGGTATAGAACCAACGGATATCGTGAAAACTGGGAGTACATCAGGAACGGCGAGGCGTTATCAACTGAAAAAGCTGACTATCGTCTGTTGCATAATTGACTAACCCAGCCAACTGCCTCACACGTATTGTGTTCTCGAATTCTGTCTCTGCTATTGCTCTGTCTTTGGCCACTCCTTCAATAATCCGGCCATCCGATGTCTTCATGCGAAAGGCACATACGGCAGCACTCGCAGGAACAGGAAACATGTACTTGCATCGTCCGGTAATAGTGTCAAGAGGATTATTGTATGTTTGAATCAATGTAACCCTGCAACTAACTGAGGAGTGCTCATCAATCAACCGTACAACATGCTTGCGAGGGGCTTCACCATCTACGATAAGGACTCTGACCTTGACCTTCTCCAAAGGCAACCATATTGGCTGTGACGAAGATGTGTACACAATTCCTGTTGGGTCCATGACCAGGAAGGGATATGAGGTCGGACACCAGTAGTATATCAAAGCTTAAGTATCATTTGGGAACTAGGCGCCCAATAACACGAGGTACGGGTCGTGCCCACCGCACTGAGCAAGCACCGAGGACGTGGATCATTTGAAGAATACTCGAACTGAGATATGGGCGCTTGAGTAAAGAATGCTTCGAAGATGAGGGCTAAACTCGAGCTTGTCAGATCTGTCCTTAGTCCTGAAGAGGCCTTTCCACCCCAACTTAGGGTCATTCAGATATAGGGATAGCTGCCGGACAATTCATGGCAGCCGCGAGCAGGCAGGTGAGAATATGAATCGAGATAAAGTTAATAATAACCCACGTCGGAGATATGCTCAGCATCCCGACTCGGGAAGTCTAGCCATTGTTTTTTCTGCAGTCCCTTTCCGTCTATGTATGACCTTTTAAAACTTCTAATGTATCTTATTTTACTCCTGGGCCAGAGAATTACAAATGTTCAAGACGGTATCTCAAGTACAAGGTATGTCAGCCCAAGGCCGGACAAGAGGTGTCAAAATAACTGGGAAGTGCAAAATTTGTCACACTCCATCTTGCAGCTCCGCTCCACACTGCCATAGAATCAGCCGTGTGCGGAGCTTCAATAGCGCCGAAGTTCTACATTCCGCACCTGTGTATGGTTCGGAAAATTGATGATAAGGGATTATACACATGTTGAATGATTTGGTGCAGTCTGATTCTGATTTTGTACACTCGGATCCCAAATCATTTCACCGAGCACCCGTGGGTGACAGGATTCATACTAGTTGAATTGTGAGACTGACGTTTGCGGGCTAGGCTTGGAGGTCAGTACTCTAGGCAAGAATCGTACGTCATCCGCGACTTGAATCGTTGATAGTACTTTCTTTGTACAGGAGTTGCGGCGTCGAGTAAGGGCACAAGCCTTCCTTCTGTCAAAGCTTATGCGCTTAACCAATCTCTAGTGGCCGCTAGCTGCACACATCCCTTGGATCTAATCAAAGTGTGAGTGACCCTACGAGATATTGACATATTGTACAGCCTTACAGTATTTCGAAGTCGAATGCAGACACTAGAACTTGGGTCCAGGCGACCATCGATGACATCTGTCCTCCGCGCGGCGATTGCACAATCGGGCATTCGAAATGTATACGCAGGGCTTACTGCATCTTTGATGCGCCAGATGTCATATTCACTGGTTCGTTTGGGAACGTACGAGGAGTTGAAGGCACGCTTCTCTAAGCACGGTCCAGCCTCAACGACGCGTCTGATTCTGGCTGCAAGTCTAGCTGGTGGTCTCGGTGGAATTGCCGGTAACCCTGCAGGTATGCACGGTATCTAAAGTATCACGTTCTTTCTGATCCCTTGATCTTTTGGCAGATATCATACTTGTCAGGATGACGAGTGATTCAATACGTCCGCCAGAGAAAAGATATGGATACAGGAATGCTCTGGCAGGTCTGATGAGTCTCATCAAGGAGGAGGGTGTGAGAGGTTTGTCAAGAGGTTTAGCTCCTAATACTGTGCGTTCACTTGTTGCTATGACATTCGACTTCATTCTGAGTATACTTCGATATCAGGTCAGGGCTGTTTTGATGAATGTATGTACCGTTACCAGGGTCATGAAGAGTGTGATCATTGTGCTCACGTTCATCATCCAAGGCGTCTCAAGTGGTATCGTGAGCTACATTAATGATACAGTATCAAGCAAGTGTGGAACTTTTATTGACAGATACGATTTTGCCAAGTCAACACTACTTTGTCGTCCGGTCCCTTTCATCAACTTCAAACTACATGATAATCTTCTTTTGCACGTCATTGCAAGCACAGTGGCTGGCACGGTGGCAACAAGTATGTTGATGCCACATTATATCAAAGCATGAGTTGACCATGCTTCATAGCTGTCTGTTCACCTGCAGATGTCATCCGATCACGAGTAATGGCTTCTGTATGATGTTGTCCTTTCAGATACTATTGTATTATAACTAATCCGTCTGCAGTCTGGAACCACAAGTATCTCCCGTATTCTCGTACAATCTTTACGCGAAGAAGGTCCCAGATTCCTGCTAAAAGGATGGACACCTGCTTTCATGCGTCTTGGACCCAATACTATTCTCATGTTTGTTTTCTTTGAGGTACCAATGAAATGTTTACTTTGATAACTGCTATGCTAACAGCACGCCTGATTCTAGCAATTGAAGAAGAGCTGGAACAATATGGATTCATAGTAAAGGAGCTTAGTGGATTTGGATCACTTTAGAGAGGTCATTTTGGAAGAGTTACCCCTAGAGCGCTGTTCGGAATCTGAATCAGATTAGTACCACATTTTCTAATCGCTTCTTGATTGGATGTTGACATCCATCTTTGGACATCATTGATGTTGTTTTTTCACGATGTAATAGAATTACTCCGAGCAGTCGAATCACCTGTATGTACTGCAGGGGAAATAGAAAGTTGACTAACATAAAACATTCTTCATTGGACATGTCTGACTACCAGTATTTAGGTCGCGGTATAGACAGTGATCTTATCAAGGTCTGCCGCGTAGTCTTTGAATTATGAGTGGAAAGAATCACGGAGAAGATTCAGGACTCACTACTTTGTCCGGCACTGAATGTGATTGAATTAGCCCCGCTCCTCAGGGTGAGCTTCACTGGGACGGACATGATGATATGTCCCCCACCAGTGTTCGGTTGATCAACCAAAATTGAAGTTCCACCATTGACACTGATGACAGAGGCGTTGTTATTGGGTCACATCCATAACACGATTATGTGTGTACCTGACAGTGGTATTGCGCCAAGTCGAGTCACCTGTAACAGGTGCTATTCGTGAGCAGCTCAAGGTGAGTAGCTGGCCAAATAGAACATCGAACCATTGGCATAATATAAAGCAACCCATTGGGCAGTACCGGACCCTTGAACGTTGTTGATCGTTACTGATCCACCGTTTCCTGAGGATAATGAGTAAAAGATAGGATATATCCTTGACAGAATCAGACCAAGATAACCAATGGCCTTTCCTCCCGAAAATGAAGTATCCGACAGGATGGTTGCTGAGCCTGAAATGGTACCGCTCTCTGCTTCGTAAGAAACACCAGCAGCAGCCGTGTACGTCCCAGAAGATAGATTGATACTCCAGATGTCAGTGTGAACAATTTGAGGAATGCCAGTTGACCAGGATAAAGGAAACCAGATATAGCGACTACTTCCCAAGAGAGGCGGACGCCAGCGATCTCCCATATAAATCGCAAGATTGTCGTTGATAAGAAGATCGAAGGTATTTTGTGAGAAGTAAGTGCGGGTGGCCGCAGGTGCGATATCTGTTTGAGTAGACCACGGACCAGCCAAAGACTGACAATTTTGTCACGTTTGAACAAAATACTGACAATAAGGCGCTGACCGTAGCTGTAAAGACCTTATTTGGGTTCGGATCCCATCCAGATGTATGAGATGCGAACAAGTAATAAACCTGAGTGATAGTAAGTAATGTGACAAAAAACATCAGGCGCTCGAACTCACACCATCCCTTTTGATGATTCCAGGAGCTTCCAATGTAGAAGCTACATACACCACCAGGTGAGGACTTCGATAGAAGTAAATATGATATTACAAACCGGCGAGTACACTAGTTTGAGACACAACTTCGTAATAATTCGTATCAAGCTTAGAGATCTTGAAGTTCTGGTTATTATCGGAAGCATAGAGGAGATATGTGGTTTGGGCAGCTTCACGACAACCATTGCTCTTGAGTTCCAACCTGCCAGAAGAAGAAATGTCATGCGTACCATCATCTAACCGGAGATTATTTAAAAAAACAAGAAAATACAGTCAGGAACTGGACTTGCCATCTTTAAAAAGTCCCATGTCCCGGGAGTCCGCGCCCAGGGGCTTAAAACTGCCTCTATAACTATATGGCCCACATGGAGTGTTAGCTGTCGCTACTCCAACCTGCGCTGCACCGTAGCTAAAGGGCAGTCGACATGTCATGATGTTTTAGTTATATATGAAGGGAACAAACTTGGAGCTATCGGAATGAAACCACATGACATATTCCGAGTTCTTGAAACGCTAGTCAAAATTTTGATTGTTATGGTCAAATTCTGCTCACGGCTTCATTGTAGGCAACTGATTGAAGCTTAAATTACTGATTATGTTCTGCCAGTCATTTACGCACCCTTTGGACGCTCGACAATGTTGGAGGAGGATATGTTTGTTCCGGCGATTGGTGTCAACGCATCATTCTGACGTGTCCAGGTCATGAGGTCCGTCGACTATAAATTGACGATTAGTACATGCAACCAGATACACGGGACGACAATAACCGAGTAACATGAAACAGCGTGAAAAAGAGCACTATTCAGGGATTTGTCTTCGCCGTACCAGTAGTACGTAGAGCCAACCTGCGAAAAATATCATTTGTAAAGAGAATCCTTAGATTCGAATGTTGAGAACCTTCAAGAATCCTCCACCGTGCGCCTGTATAATGTTTCCATCCGTGTCTGTCCAGGCTGCGCCTGGGACAATAACTGCACCCTCGGTGGCGAGGGCTGCCGCAAGTACAAGAAGAAAGATCATGAAATACATCGGATAATATCCAGGATGGTCGAAACATGATCGTACTTGAGTTGATATATAGCATAAAGATTCATTCCCCGATCCATGTGGTCAGGAAAGCCGCGAAATAGTTCCGTGGACTGTGACCGAGAATCCTCGTGGCCTGAGCAAGATCACGAGTATATGATTCTGGCACGCAGCATGCACTTTGTTAGCCAAGAAGCTCGAAATGACGGACCGAAGTCTCAAATTGTGATAGAAGTTGTATTGCACCTGAGAAAGATTGGCGGACTGGGAAAGCATCATTCTTCCGAGGAAAGCCCTCAGTAATGTCACTAGATGACGACTGAGATATTAGGAAATAATAGGAATGATGATAAGCTGTAGAATTCGTCGAAACCACTTCGAAGATCTAATCTAATCAACTGCCTTGTTTATGTAATCTCCAAAGTTGGGCTTCTCATCACCAGCACCCGCACCTGGCGCGCAGGTTTCAAAGCCCAAAAATGGAGGCATTCCAACTTTTGTCGAGAGGCGGTCTTAAATTTGATAAGAAGAAATACAAAGCGGATTTCTCACTCTTCAATGTACTTGGATCGGCATCTTTCTTGTGTGTATACTGACATTTCTTATGTAGCACGCTAAGAAAGCTCCCGACGTCAAGGAAAAGACGACATCCTCTGCAAACAATGACGAGCTTCCTGCAGAGCTCGACTTCTTCAAATACGCGCAAGGTGGCTCTGGAAAGCGGAAGCATTCAGGCAATGAGGACAGATCGAAAGGAAAGAGGCGAAAAGTTGAAAATGTGGATGTAGACAATGTGGAAGAAGCTGAAGAAGACTCGGAGGGTATACTTCACGAGGTTAGTTCAGACGGTGCTAAACAACGTGTCGTAGCAAAGGGTTCCAACGTTCCCGAACGTGCCGATTCGTTCTCTGTACTAAAAGACCGGTACCAACTTTCGTCACATATCATCCAAAATCTCATTCAAAACGAATACATACACCCAACCGGTATACAATCGTGCGGTATACCGATACTTCTGGAGGTACGCATCTTGCGGTCTTTAATAAATCTTTCAGCCTGACCTTGTCAGTCGCGCGATCTGGCAGCTATCTCGCCAACAGGCACAGGAAAAACACTTTCATATCTGATCCCTGTCCTAGCTGCCCTAGGAGCCCCCGCAGCCAGTGCCAAAGCAGATACGGGAGCTGGCGTGAGAGCACTCATCCTTGCACCCACGCGAGAGCTAGCTCATCAGATACATAACGAGTGCCTCAAGCTAGCCCAGGGAAGAAAGTGGAGAATTGTTCTATTCAGCAAAGCCAACGCGAGCACACTGGGTGATAAGATCGTACGCGACAAAGTCGGTTCGTAATTTAAGCTGGTTACAGAAGCGTCACGTTAACAATGCTCCTTTAGATATCATTATCAGCACGCCCCTTCGACTTGTCGCCTCTCTTCAATCCGGGAAACTTGATCTCATCAAGTAGGCTAATTCTTATTGGGCTTGTTCATTGCTTAGAGTTTTGTAGTGTTCGCCATCTGATTCTAGACGAAGCCGATCGCATGCTCGACTCCGAGTTCTTTCCTCAGATTGAAGAGATTTTGGCGTCCTGTACTCACCCAAACATCCAAAAAGCTGTTTTCAGTGCAACGTTACCTGCAAACGCCGAGAAAATTGCTATGGAAATGCTCCGGGACCCTATTCGCGTTGTCGTGGGTCTAAAGTAAGTCGACATCAGTCTTTTCCATTTTCCCTGCTGCTCAGTTGTCGATCTTTTTCCAGAGATACTCCACTTCCTCTTATTGCGCAGTCGCTCACTTACGTTGCGGATGACCAGTCAAAATTACCCAGCCTGCTCACCTATTTGACTCGACCATATAATCCACCTGTTCTCATATTCACTTCATCTCAGCCTCGTGCTACTTCGCTTGCGGAAGAGCTCGTCCTCAATAGCATACCTAATGTGGACTGCTTGCACGCTGGACTGAGCAAAAAGGAACGAGAAGAGGCGGTAAGCCGTATGCGTAAAGGAGAGAGCTGGGTGATGATTAGCACAGAGGTCATGGCGCGCGGCATGGATTTCAAGGGTGTACGGGAAGTCATCAACTATGACTTTCCAACAAGTGTCCAGAGCTACGTTCATCGTATCGGTGAGCAACTGAAATGACCACGAAGATATCGTGATTGAATTTCAAAAATAACTACCAGGACGTACGGGCCGTGCGGGTCGAGAGGGTAAAGCTGTTACATTTTTTACTGACGAAGATGGTCCCTACCTTAAAGCGTATGATTCTTTCCAGATAAAGCCTCTGCTGCTGATTCTATCTGTATCCTGTAGTATTGCAAATGTGCTCCTTCAATCTGGTTCGAAAGTGCCGAACTGGATTTTGAAACTGCCAAAACCATCCAAGATGAAAAGAAGATCAATGGGCAAGGTCAAGCGTCCTGAGTGCGTTAATTTTGCCCGAAAGATCGGCCGCAGCGATGCAATCAAGAAAAGGTTCAAATCGCCTGACATTCCGTCGAGCTCTGCTGATTTATCATTCGCTTCCTTAGGGACATGATTGCAGGTTCCAAGAGACGAAAAGACAAAGCAGAGAAAGGTTATCAAGGAAAAAATATCCCCGACAATGTCGATGACATCATTGACTGAGTAGATATAGTTACGCTGGCTTCGACAGGGCTACTTGCCGACTGTCTCCATATCATATGAATCTTTCAGACCTGGCTCACCTTTTGAGTCTCTATATAGCATGCTCGTTCCCCGATTCTGATTATATGTCGAACATGTATTCATCGTCGATCTTAATCCTATTCGCAGGTCTCCGAGACTATCGAAGCAGAAAACATGAGACGAACGTCTTTGTTTCATGAAGTCTTTGACCACATGAAGGACTGCGATTCTATGCCGCCAAACTGAGGGAGTCGTGGATGTTGTTGAGTGCAAGCGTTCTTCTGTCCTCGGATGCTCAACCTCTCCCATACCTTACAAAGTCTCAAGGTTCTCTCTTGCGATCCTTGTAAATTCTTTATTCTCGAGTTGCCGTTCAAGTGACGTCTCTCGTCCTCCCAATGCATTGACGCTTTTCCGACCTGAGTTTTTCGCTCAATAGAAATACGAAAGAGAAGGTCAAGGCGTATACAATCACTGCTTCATCAGCCGAGTAGCAGGCTATTGTTGGAAAAACCATGACGAGGAAGGACGTGTTTGATACAGGCAACTTGCGATCAAGAAAAAGAAGTTACGTTACCCCAGCATCCTTGAGTACAAGGAAGCTCCATGTGTTAGACAAGAACTGGGTGTACCATCGGCTCCAATACGATGGACTTGGTTCATAACGGTCAAGTCCATCTCACTTTTCAGGAAAGTCCCTGTCTTGGAGTCGGCTAACAAACCCATCTGGCAGACTTACGATTCCTGTTCAAGAAACTCACAGTAATCCTTTTCACTTGTATGTCTCTCCACGAAGGCGACTATTGTACGAACATGTAGCCGAAGCTTTCAGCTTTAGCAATTCTTTACTTATCACTTATCACACTGCAGTTTTATGTTTCCTTACAATGCCATCTAT
>JAGDQM010016860.1:29987-49282 GCA_017580835.1 Termitomyces bulborhizus
CAGCCACCCAACTTTGACATGCCTGTATCTATAGAAGGGTGTGCGAGGAGCCTACAGCAGCTCCGGGGACTTCCTAAGTAACTACTCTTTTCATAGTGCTCGTATGTCAAGTCCTTTTGTAACATCTCTGACGGTCAAAGATTCCTTGACAAATCCTCTTCCTCGCTGGTAGAGCTTCGACGTCCCATTTTTCCATGGTCTATCTTCCTGCCGGATTTCTATTTTACAGAATCGTCTGCTAATCTCGGACAAAACGATGCGATCGACTGTGAGTGAGGAAAGAATTACCAGGTACGCTAGCAGAGTGTCGTTCGGCCGACCCGACGAAGTGAATTAGGATCACAATATCCCGGATACAGCAGCGCAACTGCCCAGTCGCTGATGGTCTTGTTCTCAGTCGCTATTTTACAGTGATCATCGGCCAAGTTTCATTTGAAGAGAGTGACACAAGAAGTACACATACCAGATGTTGTCAGCCTCTTTGACATATAGTATTCTCTTAAATCGTACGTCTTTTGTCAACGTTTTGGCTTTTCAGTTCATAAACAACTTGCCGCTCCTGCATTCCACACGAATTATTCCATGTGCTTCAGTTGCCGTCCCCGCCTCCTCTGAACCTTATCTGTCTTCAGCCACCTCCGAATCTCACCTGTGTATCTTTGTGTCAGCCAAAGGGCATTTCCGCGTAGGAGTGACCGAAAGGAGTTGGAGATTGACTCGAATGTGACACTGTCAAGTCTTTTACTCACCGATAAGAATTGTGATCGAGACCGGTTTTCTTGCAATGTCGTATAAAAACCCCCTAAGAACCTTTTTAATAGCAGGAGTCCGCCTCCTTGTACCAAGCTATGTCTTGGACACTCACTTCAAACGCCTTCATCATTTGCTTGTGCTACGTCCTAGTTTCTCTACTGAGGACCGGTCATCGCTTCCTCAGAGTTTGGCTCGCTCTCAGGCATATTGCAGGCCCACGACCGTCTTCCCTTCTGTGGGGAGAGGAATGGTTGCTCTATCACAATCTTCCTGGTTCAGCATACCTCAGTTGGCATAAGGAATATGGTAGGATCGTCAAGTTTACGGGTGCCTTTGGAGTCAGTAACACCTATCTAAACATATCAACCCAGTACTCAATGTCCTCTAAATGCAGCATCAGGTCTTGTCGATAACGGATCCTCGAGCAATATCATTTATCATCGGGGAAAGTATTTATGCCTTTCCAAAGCCAAACGGAGTCCGAGAGTGGTTTCGCGCTACCCTTGGAGAAGGTATCCTCTGGGTTGAGGGTGAGGAATGCCTTGTACCAGGACACCTTTGTGGCTGACAAAATTCCAGGTAAAACGGCTCACGAAAAACAAAGACGAATTCTTGCCCCTGCATTGAGGTGAGCGGCCCTGGGAAGGTGAAGTCTTCGTCGAGTATTTACCTTTCCACAAGTCAACAATCTGTTCGAAACTTGACACATATTTTCCACGAAACCTCGTCAAAAATGGCCTCCCAGTGGGCAGCCCTTTTCGACAGAAGTCATGCTAAAGAGATCAGGATTGAATTTACCCATTGGGCGGGACGTTTCGCGTTCGTGATCTTAAATCTCCATGTGCTAAAGAATAACCGTTCTACAGATTGGAGACCATCGGCCGCGCCGCCTTTTCCTATGACTTTGATTGTCTCTCCGAGCGTTCCCATTCTCTCGCGGAAGCATTGGATGGGTTAACCAACAGTGAGAATAGCTTATTGTCGTTCTATATGCGAGCTCTCTTCTGGATATTCCCCTCTGTTTTGTCCATCGGAAAGAAAGGCCGGATGATACGACTCACAAAGCGGGAACTTGGTACCATTGCTTCGAGGATGTGGCGGGATGCTAAAATCGTTGGAGATGAAAGGGACAGGACTCTAATGGCTCTCATGTGTAATTTATCCATCTCATCATGCCAACATTCATGACATGCTGATACAATTTATTACAGTGAAAGCAGACAGAACATCAGGAGTGGGTATGGATGAGGAAGAAATCGTCTCACAGATGCGTAGTATAATTTCCGCAGGTTATGAGACGGTTTCTGCGGTCATAGCCGTAAGTTGACTAATTTTGAAGGGACTAAAGGCGCTTAGAGTATTTATCAGTGGACTTTATATGAACTCTCTCAAGATCAAACTCTCCAATCCAAGCTTCGCGAGGAAGTCCGCGACGCCGCTGCCGCCTCTTTCGACGAACTCAATTCTAAATATCCGTTGCTCGATGCGGTACTGAAAGAGACGCTTCGACTACACCCACCGATTCTTGAGAATCATCATGAAGCCAGTGAGACTATTGCCGTCCCACTCTCCGAACCTCTTCCTGGTACCACTCAAATGCACCTTGTCATCCCCAAAGGTACCATTATCGCTATACCTCTCAATGTCATACAGACCGACGAATCTGTATGGGGCCCCGATGCCGTATCATTCCGACCGGAGCGGTGGTTCGAGCGGATTCAGACCGGCGTTTGGAGTGTCCGTGAGCTTCTAGCTTTTAGCCAAGGGTGAGCGATACTAGTGCTCGAAGCTCATAGACTGACAGTTATAATCGATAGCCCTCGTGCATGCATCGGGAAAGCCTTCGCTTTGGTGGAAATCAAGGTACTCTTTGCCTCTCGTTTGAAGTCTGATCCTACGAGCGTTCACACCCACAAAGGTTCTTGTGGCAACCCTTCTTTCACAGTATACGTTTTCGTGTCCTCATGAAATCGAAGCATTCCAGAGCTTCGTCATCCGACCTCGCATCAAAGGAGAAGGCCATAGTTCCCTTCCTCTTCTTGTTCGAAAGATTTGACCACATGAAGGTGGAAATGAATTCGGCTGGACTTTGGAACCGACACACATAATTTAATTGACTGCGAAGCCATCAACTTTTGTTAGGCACGAATTAGATAGTGATGCAATTGTTCCGTCGTGGCTCGTGAGAGGTATATAAACTAAGAACTCATGGTTGTGGTCAAATGAGTATACACGATACTGAATTATGGGTCAAGCGGAGGTAAATATCGTGATAGTGGTGAGGTATAGGTCATGGGGAATACTCAAAGCTTTGGAAGTTGGATCCTCAGATATTGTGACGGGGGGAAAATTTAATACGGCATCCATCTCGAGGGAAAAGCGTGGCAATAATCCTGAGAGTGAGACGTCAGTAAGCACACAAAAGGAATCACAATATTGGACATACTCAATTTGAGAACTCTGAGGTGTAATCTCATGCTCAAAGTTCATTAATACAGAAGCCATGGCGAGGACTAGAACGATGTTCATTTGGGCGTACTCGAGACCGATGCACCGGTGAGGTCCAGATCCAAAGACAATATAGTTCTTGGGGTTCTGATTTGCCGAACTTTCGAGATCAAGCCATCGCTCAGGCAACAGTCGGTCTGGCTCTGGATACACAGAGGGATCGTGCAAGGAATTATAGAATGAAGGTATAACCATGCTATTTGCAGGAACAGTATAGTCGTCTGAGATGGGGAATGCTTTTGTCGTTTTGTATGGAACCTAATCAAAGTTTAATATAAATACCAATATTGATTACAAATGCAAACAGACTAACCATAGTAACAGGAGGCATGACGCGCATACTCTCCTTCACAAACGCATTGAGATAGGTCATTTTCTCGATCGTATCGAGCGTGAGAGGCTTATTGAAATCACCCTGGCGAACCGACATCTGCTCAGCACGGACCTTGGCAAGGATTTCTGGGTTGTCAATCAAATGTTGGAAACCGTAAATCAAACCACTGCTCATGGCATCCTGCGAGGCAAAGAGGAAAGAGAAGAGGACCATAGCCATCTCACGGTCGCTAAAATCCCTCTTGCCTTTATAAGTGGGTTCATTGAGAACTTGAACCCATTCGTCCAGCATACATCCGGGATCAGCACCAGAAGCCATTGCTTCTTTGCTCCGCTGAGCGGCAAGTTCCAGCCAACGCAAAGCAACCTTCCGAGCTTGAACGGCTTTGTAGACCTTGGTACCAGGGATTGCGAGGGGAAAATTGACAAGTTCAAGGGATTGAGTGATGGCCCAATATTTTTCGTTGATTTCCAGGGCAGCTTCTTCCGAAATATGTTTGCCACAGAACACGCGCAGTGATGTGTCCATGTTAAGGTGACGCGCGGTCATCATGATGGGTTGGGCTCCTTCGGTTTTTGCGGCGCTAGCGAGCCATTTGGCGAAGTGTTTACGCGTAATCGTTTCCTGGATACCGACGTAGATGCTATGTCAAAGGTATGAGCGTGCCCTACGTCGAGATCACAGAAACTCACCCGAGTGCTCTACGCGTAAACAGAGTGTTAAGCCCTCGACGATACGCCAAATGAACTTTGCCTGTCAAGAAAACCCTGTGCATTTTGGTCAACGACAGCACTAAAGTAGTCAAACGTACGACTGACCAATTCTGGGGTAGCAGAATCTGCTTGGCTGAGTGTACCAGACAGGGCTCAGCATAGGTAGGAGAGTTCAAGATTTTGCGCGCAAACTCATTTGAAGAAGCCATGACAATGAAGCTGAAGGGGTAATCAGATGAACTCCAGTCGTAGATTGTAGAAACATACATATTGAACACACTGATCGCGCTCAGAGCACCCGAATCCCATTGTTTCTTATAGTTTTCCATAGTTGGATGCATGGAATCGGCAAACTTGCCAATGATAGGAATAGTCCATGTCGCGCCCGGTAGATGACGTTTTTTGAACCTATATACGAATTGTTCGAGGATAAGAAGGGACACGACGACGGCAAGGGTTGTCCATAACCAGGTGGCGGCTTGGGCGAGGGTAGGTGCAGTCAACTTGGCGTAAAGAGGGGAGTAGGATGGCGAGAATGGGATGGAAGCAACAACAGAGGCATCCTTGAAATTAGATGACATGACGGGCGCGGAGTCCAACACTCTGAACTGAACTAGGATTCAATTTAAATGGTGCCACCATGAAACTACTTTATGAACTGATTTTTTTTCGTCAACCAATCATATTGCACACGATATTTTAGTCAGCATTACGGACTTGATTTTGAAGTGGACTTACGTACATATTTCCAAATAATCATGAGTATAAATATGGAGTGTTTTGTTCAATCCACGTGCAAATGCATTTACTTCTCAGATCTGATCTCATGGACCACCAAGGCGCCCGTTCCTGGCTGGGCGAACATATATAGTCAAAGCTGCCATAACCGGTAGCTGTCAGACCCATAATATGCAAAAGGTGAAGGTGTTGCGCTGTAGCTTCTGCAGCCCGCGCTGCTCGCTGTTTCATGTCACAGCTTGAGGCCTTTCTCAGGAAATTTTGAAATCAAAAAAATCGGCTCGATGATTTCTTGTCCTACAGTGGTGGTCGAGGCTTCTGTAAAATTGTGGAAAGCCACTGTATGGGTCGAATGGTACATTTTGCTTGGCCTCGCCTGCCATTCATGTGTATGTGGACATCTCCCCAGCCTCTGAATATGTAACTGCTCTTTTATGTTTCGAACGCACGCACGGCAATACTTGCAGAGAAAAAGTTTGATCTTATCAATCATGTCCAATCCAAGCTGGCAGTTGTTCGTCGATCCCGGCGTTGCTTTTGAGACCATATTATAGATTGAGACTTATCCTCTAGAATAACCAGGTGAATTTTTAAACTATAGAATCCATGGTAGTCGGCAAGCTTTCAGAAATGCTCATTTTTTCCTGAATTTCTCCGAATTCAACGAAAGCTTTTGAAGATATTCAGTTTGTGGAGAAGCTGGATGTTCTGCAGGAAAGTACCGACTTTCCGCGCAGATTGTTTGGAGGTCGATGTCCTGAGCATCAAGTTGCTTCCTCCCAATTTCATGATTTCACGAGAAACGAATTTTCCCTGTCAAGCCTTGAATTAGCCTCCTTGATACCCTCAATAACTCTATCCTTTCTTGAGGCGCGCCCGACCTCAGAATTTTGTGTGATGAATGAAGTTTATCTTCATAATTAGTCATATTTCAGAGAGACTAAAGCACTGTCTGATGGACTACCAAAAAGATGGTGATCTTGTCCACCTCTTTCTTTCAAGTCCCGCGGACAATTATCCAACTGCACATCTCCTGGATCTCAAGCTCATCGTGAAATGGCAACCCAAATTCTTCGTTTGCAGTTTCGCAGAAATTTTCAAATGTGCACAGTATTAAAGAGTGGACTGGACAAAGAATTGGATATCCTTATTGCTGAAATCGAATCTGCGTTGCTAATCGTTTGAAGATGAACCATATATTTCGGTCTATCAGGTTTAGCCAAGGCGAGATTTCGCATACAACCAACCTCGTGGCGCAAAACGCGAGAGATTGAATTATTCAAATTGCGAGAAGCGAGAACCACCGCTGCAAAATCACATGATTAGGTATGACGATAGGTGACGGCCACGACGTCATGGCATGCTACGCTATCATATAAATTGCACACCTCCCTGTCGAATGTATATAGAATTTCGGACATGCTTAGCTCTGTCGCCTCATCCTTTCGATCTACAGCGCTCCGCGCCTCCTTCACCAGCTCGCGTGCATTTCACTTAACTCCACCTGTCCAAACTGTAACAGAGAAGGTATCGGAGGTCGCAGACAAGGTGTGTATCCAGCATTAAGCACACTTCTTTCTTTCTACATGAAGGTTCAGGTAAACAAAAAAGTTGGAAAGGGGCTCGCCTCCGCGATCGAGAAGGGGGAGAAGGTAACTCAATCAACGAAAGAAACATTAGGTACGTCGCAGCTATTGAGAAATTCTGACCCCTAAGACAAGCTCACGAGCATGCAGGGGCTGCTACAGGTAAAGCACAAGAAACAGCTGGGCAGGCAGCGGACCAGAGTTACCATAATGCAAGTGATCAAGCGAAGCACACATCCGATATCGTTAGCGAAAAGATGAATCAGGTAAGTGTAGATGGATGTCCAGAACGCGTTGACTGATTCAAGTCCAGGCTGCATCTAAGGTTAGGGAAACGAAGGATGATATGCAGAAGGGAATGAGGAAGTAGACAGTCCCTTCCGTGTCATCTACAATCTTGAGATTTAATGCAGAATATCTTCACCACGCGCTCGTAATATGGCTCCAAGGAGGAGGTAACACTTGTTAGTTTTTCATAATGAGAAATCACAAAAATCGAATACCCACTCTCAACGAGTACGAGGGCCAGAATAAGGATGAATTTACAAAACAGAAACGATTGATCGACCCTTGAACGTTCAATCTCCGCCTGAATAGCTTATCAAAACAATTTTCTTCGGAACCGGCAAAGTTCCTCCAGTCAATCTTCATCCAATAACTCACTTAACCTTACCACATTCTGAAGGCAGTAAAACTCCCCTTCACACCAATAGAATTGCATGAAAGGGTAGGAATTGTGGTTTTTCCATCTTCAGCAGATGTTCTGAATTGGTGCGATCACTCGTAGAGAAGAGTCCACGCTTCAAGATGCCCCCGTAGATGAGATCGAGTCCAATTGGGACCAGGTCATTGATAGGTAAATAAACTCGAAATTTGGGTTTGCACGCGGTTTTTATATCGTTGATGTAGCTTCGATAACATGGACCTCAAACCTGAGCTCCTTCGTGGCATCTATGCATACGGGTAATTTAATATGTCTCAAAATCTATCTCGCCATCAGTTCTAAACTGTGGAATTCTTAGTTTCGAACGCCCTTCTGCCATCCAACAACGTGCAATCGTCCCTGTCGTCAAGGGTCACGATGTTATTGCTCAAGCCCAGTCAGGAACTGGCAAAACTGCTACTTTTTCTGTATCCATCCTTCAACGCCTCGATTCGAGCTACAAGGGGACCCAAGCTCTGATTCTTGCCCCGACCCGTGAGCTCGCTCTCCAGATCCACAAAGTTGTCGTCGCTCTTGGAGACTATATGAATGTCTCTAGTCTGGCTTGTGTTGGCGGGACCGCCGTCCGGGAGGACATCACCAGGCTTCAGTCTGGTGTTCAGGTTGTTGTTGGTACTCCTGGCCGTGCCTTCGACATGATCAAGCGCGGTGCCCTCAAAACAGATGGCATTAAAATTATGTGTCTTGATGAGGCCGACGAAATGTTGTCACAAGGCTTCAAAGACCAGATCTACGAGGTGTTCCAGCTCCTTCCCGGTGACACTCAAGTTGCCCTTTTCTCCGCCACCATGCCTGCTGAAGTCTTGGAGGTTTCTAAAAAATTCATGCGTGACCCTGTCCGCATTCTAGTTAAAAGAGATGAGCTGACACTTGAGGGTATCAAACAATTCTACATTGCTGTCGAGAAGGAGGAATGGAAACTCGACACCCTTTGCGATCTTTACGAAACTATAACGATTACTCAGGCCGTCATTTTCTGCAACACTCGCCGAAAGGTCGATCTTCTAACCGATCAAATGCTGAGCAGAGAATTCACTGTTTCTGCCATGGTGAGTTATGTAATGGATCTTGGAAGCGGAACAGCGGCAAATCATGTTTTTAGCACGGTGATATGGAGCAGAAGCAGCGTGAGGTGCTTATGAAAGAGTTCCGCACCGGATCTACTCGTGTTCTCATCACCACTGATCTCCTTGCTCGGGGTATTGATGTACAGCAAGTTTCCCTGGTCATCAATTACGATCTACCTACCAACCGTGAGAACTACATTCATCGTATCGGTCGTGGTGGCCGCTTTGGTCGTAAGGGTGTTGCTATCAACTTCGTTACTACCAACGATGTTGCCATGCTTCGTGATATTGAACGTGAGTTATCGGTGATTTCTGTCTTAAAATCATTAACCAACAAAAGCATCCAGAGTTCTACAATACCCAGATCGATGAGATGCCTCTTAACGTTGCGTGCGTATTGTCACTTCATTTGCGAATTTCAGAATCATTCAATATACTCGTTTTCATTCAACAGCGATCTCATTTAATCTGGATTCTCTCCGCTCTTTTGAGTTAATGCATGTACACATCACTTGTATCCGTTCTGAGGAATATAGACTTGTATTCCCTCTCCTGAGCTGTTTTTTGGTGTAGATTTCCTATCAATCTCTTTCTTAAAAGGATCATTCAAATAGAAGTTGAGCCTGGATTGTTCGGTGTAGAATTAGACGAAAGTCCAGATAATCTTTGAAATTCGTTTGGCTGCTAGATAAGCGCTTGTTCGAAACAACCATCCCGTTGATGCACCGCCACATTCTGAAACGAACGCAAGAGGTCGCTTCTCGACCTTTCAGTAGACGGCTATTTTTCCGGTCGCGTGCTCTCACATCCAGTGTCGATTATGGTTCCAAATACGCAGAAAAGTTACGTCAACGAGCTTCGGAGTGAGTCTGACCCGCGTCGCCTGTCAGATATTCTTAACAAAAACATCACTCACAGAAAGGGGATGACTGTAGACGCCCTGATAGCAAAGGTCAAGGAAGAGAAAATTGAGGAGACGCTTCGCAAGCGTGACTTAAAAGCCGCCCAAGCAACACAGACAACGGAGACAACAATCAGGGCATCGGCATCAAAGCCTTCTTCACAAGCACAATCTCAAGTGCAGGCCCCATTTTCGAGCGTTCGAAAAGACAGTTCGCCTGTTAAGGTGCCGTTCTGTCCGAATCCACCACAGAAATTCCTAGCTTACCTCGATACAGCCTTTGACGTCAATATTAAATTTACAGAAGTTGATGGCCACACCACATACACCTGACCAGATAGGTGCTCTCTGGACAGCGTACCATCTTTCTAAATCAGGTGGAACAGGGCGAGGATATGTATGTGCCGCTGTACCATTGGAGCTTTATGAAAAAATGGTTGGTGTCGCTGAACGGTACCCGACTTTTATTGTACCAGTCCGCCGAGAGAAACCTCCAACATCACCCAAGATAGAAGGCGAAGAGGACGCTGCATACGAATTTTACTTTTTGCAATGGGATTTTCATGACGCCCCGCCTGTGCCGAGTGCGACCGATGACCTGCTCGCCCCTTCGAGACCAGCTTCGGCCGGAGTCAACCCAAAAATCTCGACCATCCTATTTGCACCTCTTCAGGAATACAAGATGCGAGCTGCATTTGCAACACCATACCTTGTTCTAACCCATTACACGGACTTGGCGCATTCGCATGGTGTCGTGCTTCTGAGAGGAGAAATTACACCAAACTCGGCGAGTGCGGGGGGATCAGGGGGCTACATGTTGACTCAAGAGGACGCACAACTATTATCAATGTCCGCACAGAAATTTTATCTGTGGGACAGTCAGGGTCAAGCAAGCGCGGGGGGCGAGCTCCTGAAGTGCTTCCATGAGAAGCCTCAGGAGTTCCGCTGGGAGGAGTTACTAAAACACGCGAACTTGACTTGCTAAGTAGGCGCGTATTTAATACAATAATATGGTCAATCAGGTATGTATCTCTAGGTGCAATCATTTGGAACAAATGAGCGGAGCCTTCTTCACCCAATTCCTCTTCCCTATTTCATCAATGACGAATGCAGCAAACCCTGCTCGTGAAAGCCATGTGTTGGTTCTCCCATCTCCTACATATCCTGCGATCACCTCTTCCGACTCCTGATTTGTCAAAATTGGCACCCTGACAATCGTCCATTCAAGATTGCCACCATGTGTGCGCACATTTTCTCCGATGGCCACGACGTCGTTGTATGCCGTTCTAGCACCTATTGCAACCCCGTTGACAAGGATCGAGAATGCGAGACTGAACTTGTCGGCAGGGTCTTTAATAGATGCCGTACCAAGGCATATAAGGCGTTTGATGCCTTTTTGATACATGATGTTGATAACAGAGAGATATGCATTCGCGAGGGGGGTGTTGTGGGGGTGGAATGGCCCTTTCTGGACGCTCGGCCCTAAAGCGGACAAGACGACGTCCACGTTGTCTAAGGCCTTAGCCAGAGCTTGCTGGTCTGTAAGCTGGCCCTGGATGACAATGATGGATGGACTGGATTTCAGGTCATTTGGGATTTTTTCGACCGATCGGACATAAAGTACGATTTGGCAGGATTCTACAACCTTGAGCGCCCGTCGAATGAGTAGAATGCCAGTGGCGCCCGTTGCTCCCAGAATGAGGATGCGCATGACAAGAAGTAAGAGTCCCTAATGCTACTTCGCTTTATATAGTCAGTTCATCATTGCTCTTATCATCTCTCACGCTGTGCATACGCGCGCCACTTTATTTTGGTTTCAGCATAAAGGGTAGAGACGTATCTACAATATCGGCATTGAAGGCCATGGCCCGGCGCGTTTCGCTTCTTTCTCTAGTCTCGCTATCGCGTCCCCTATTTCCCCTTCATCCTCCAGCACCATTGGTATTACTTCCCGCTCGTATAGACGCCCGAACCGGCCGACAAGACCAGATACCTCGTCCTCCAAGCGAACGATCTTAGACTGGGCTGTCTCAACGGACCCGGCGTGAACGCCTTCTAATCCACACGCTACAATCCGATCGAACCATGAAATCGGCTCCCTCGTGATATTCAACGAAAACCCATGGGATGTCAACCGATGCCGTACTTGCACCCCAATGCTACCTATTTTCGTACGTGAATCCAGGAATACACCTGTGTGCAGTGACGGTATCGGAGTTATCCCATGAGCCTCTTTAAGATGCAGTTCAAGAACCTTCTGCATGCGACAGACATAGTCTCGTACACCTAGAGTTGGAGAATATCGTGAAAGGTCTATCAATGGGTACCCAACGATCTGTCCTGGCCCGTGGTAAGTCAACTCTCCTCCTCGGGTTGTGGTCACGAAATCCGCGCCCATTTTAGTCAATCGTCTTCGCTCATCGTTCACAGATTCCTCTGTCTGCCTACGTCCAGCAGTATAGACAGGCCTATGTTGTAAAAGAAGGAAGACATCTTTGTGGCGATTGTTTTTTCGCTGTGATAATTGAATTTGATGTATTTTTTCTTGTAATGCCCAAGTCTGCACATACGGTAATGGTTGGCAAAAGTGGTGGTAGATGATCGGAGAGAGTGGCATTATTGCGACAACTGCACAACAGAGACAGCAGGGCGTCCGCTCGTGTCAAGCAAAGCTAGCGGCAGCTGCTACAACAACAGCGAGCATGGTTTTGTTTGCATTTGTTGATATCAGTCAGTTCAAGTATGGAGTGAGAAAAGAAAAGAATCAAGCGCGACCAATGTTATAATATGTAGCATGGGCCCCAGCTGCGGACCGCGTCGGCAATATCAACCAACGAACCACACAGAATCCGGAGCACCGATCATTCCGTCTCCGCGCGCGTCCTCGAGCCGTCCCAAGTTTCTCCTGATAAAGTTTTCTTTAATCTGATCTGAGTCAATCATTTTATATGTTGGAGATATTGGATATATGGAAATACGGAACTCTTCCTGGCTGCCGAAACTACTCCATCTTGATACCATTGGAGACTATATTCACACGGTCGTGCGGCACATTCAAGAGTATCCTTATACAGAACTCAACTGCACAAGCATCGAACACTCCATGCTCTGATTTTGATCTTAGTCCTACAAAAGCAAATGTGACCAGAGTGATGACAGTGTGTACTACAAGATATGACGACTAATCGTGGGCATGGGATCGCCTACTGGAAGCTATAATAAAACTGCATAGGTATGTTCTTTCGAGAGACTTGTTTTGAGAATTTGGCTGGACAAGCCCGGAAACCGACTTGGAAGAGAGCCAATATTGAGAAGAATCACCCAGAAATAATCAATCTTCAGCTTGTTTAGCGTCCTTTTTCAGTGCAGCCATTCATTGGCTTCATTTGTATCTGGTGCAGACCAGACAGACGAAATAAACATACAAAGTGGACTCGGACGCTTTGGTAGAATAAAACTTGAAGAAAAGGTGCACAGGAAGCCGTCAGGTAGGATTCGATTACTTCGGGCAACCCTCTTCCCAATGACCGGAACACGCACTCTACGACGACAGGGCAGATTTACATACATTCCACGACAGATGAGTCAGATAAGAATGTTGAAGACACGCTTGGCGTACTATGAAATCTTTCCTGGACAAAGGCTGTGCAAGAGCTAGAGTAAGAGTTCGAGGGTGGGAGGGGTTCATTTCGATATCTGGCCCAGTGAGAATGGGTCACAGAATCAGCCTTATGTGTGTGTTCTGCAGCTGCAGCATCGCATTGACGTGTTCAAAATTGATCGACACTTTCATGGGACTCCATCATTGTGGACACGCACACACACGCACTGTTGGGCACCCTGGGTGCCTTGGTATGACAAGATGCCTGATTTAGGAACATAAGGCACACGGCCGACCTTGGCACTCGGCCGAAAAGATATATGTACCACCACTCACGAAGTCAAAAAAGTGCACAAAGATGATTTCATACAGCCATAAGTGTGAATTCTAACTAATCAAATTGAAGCTCGCAACGTATCAAGGGCTAAATCCGGTAGCTGTTATTGGTTTGGCAGATGGGACTGATGTTCTGATTGCATGAGTATGACAGAGAGGCCAAGGTCAAAGCAAGAGCTGCATAATGGGCTGCATCTTTTTTTATTTATCCGTTATCTCTTCGGTCACGTGGAGAAAAATCTCCGTAATTGAATTCCACCCAATGGCCGGCGACTCACTTATCTCGGCTAAGTGTTCCCCTTTCTTCAAAACCTTAACAGCTTTTCGATTCATATACACTCCCTACTTTTTCTGTTTTCATCCTATCTGTTTGACCCTCGCGTCAATAACCTTTCCGAGTGTACAGAACCCCTGCATCATGCCAGGTGGTGGTTTGACTACATTCAATATCGGGAGTGTTCTTGGAGCATCGCTTCTTTCTCGCCGTAAGCTTCCTTACCGTAGTCGTCTCTAATGTCACTTAATGTCAGCTCAGGGGATGAAGCAACGTGAGTCGCTTTCAACAACTTTGCCATCAACCTCTCAATTTCTTTGGTCATGTCTAGATTTGACCATGGCGACATTGCGTTCATCATCTTGTCGGGGGGGATGGTCTTCCTGATGGTTCCAGGCCTAGGTCAGGACAATAGTCCTTTTTCTGAAGACCGAAGGATTAACAGTGCACTACAGCCTTTCTTTACTCTGGCCTGGCTCGCAGAAAAAGTGCTCGTAAGTTCCCATCCTCAACCTTCTTGTGTCCTCGGGTTTAAGAAAGTGCACCATCATAGTATCTTTGGTCTGGGTTTGTTTTGCGAGCAATGCTGTCGTCATCTTCCAGTGGTTCTTCTGGGGTTACTCTCTCGCATTTTCTCCAAGCGCGAAGAATGGCTTCATTGGTAACCTCACGCATTTCGGCCTCATCAATGTTTTTGGAGATCCATCTCCCGCTACTCCTCTCATCCCGGAGCTGGTTTTCAGCTTCTTCCAGATGGAATTCGCTTGTGTGACGGCCGCAATATTGATGGGTGGTATTGCCGAGCGGGGTCGTGTACTCCCTGCCGTAGTACTTATATTTCTATGGACAACAATTGTCTATTGCCCACTTGCATACTGGGTCTGGGGGACCAACGGGTGGGCCATGAAATGGGGAGTTCTTGATTTCGCAGGCGAGTAATAACAAATCGCATTCGACAGCTATGGTCACACGGTCTCATTTCCGCTCCCATCAGGTGGTGGTCCCGTCGAAATAGGAAGCGGTGTCAGTGGTCTTGCCTATTCATGGGTATTAGGTCGTCGATCAGAAAAAGAATTGCTGAACTTCCGTCCCCACAATGTCTCCATCGTTGGACTTGGCAGTGAGTATCTGATTGTATTGTTTTTCGGAATTGTATCTCGAATAGTATTGCAGCATCTCTTCTGTGGTTTGGCTGGTTAGGCTTCAATGGTGGGAGCGCGTTTGGGGCGAACCTTCGCGCTGCCATTGCCATTTGGAACACGATGATTGCCGCCGCTTTTGGTGGAGCTATTTGGTGCTTGCTGGACTTTCGGATTGAACGACGATGGACAATGGTGGGCTTTTGTTCAGGGACAATCGCTGGCCTGGTCGCTGCGACGCCTTCATCAGGTTTTGTGCCCCCTTGGGCTTCAGTAATCATAGGTATTCTGGCAGGCGCCGTCTGTAACTGGGCAACAAAAGGTGCGCTCATTGCAATCTTCTCTTCACTCTTCTTCTAAATTGCTTCTAGTGAAATTCCTCATAAGAGTCGATGATGCCCTCGATCTTTTTGCTGAGCATGCCGTAGGGGGCATTGTCGGCCTAATTCTGACCGCATTTTTTGCAACCCCGACTGTCATCAGTACTGACGGTGTCAACCTGAGCATACCTGGAGGCTGGGTCAATCACAATTGGAAACAGCTCTACATTCAATTTGCCTACGTCTGCGCTACCTGCGGTTACTCTTTCGTCGTAACCGCTATTCTTGCTAAAGCTGTTGATTCTATTCCTGGCCTACGCCTGCGAAACACCCCAGAGGCCGAAAAACGCGGTATGGATGAAATTGAGGTTTGTTATCCGTTCAATTCAATGTATCTTTATCATTCGGCTCAAATTCGTTACAATAGATCGGAGAGTTTGCGAGTGATTATATCGAAATACGGAGAGATTTCACCGATGGCGCTGCACCCTTCGATTCCACGGACGGCAAGGGGGGCTTCTTTTACCCTCATGTAGCGGCCGGCGATCGACACGGCCATGCAGAAGTCTCTTTCGCTGAAACTCGCTTAACAGAAGATCAACATCATCAAGCAGACCAATCTGAGCCATCTCAACATATTGAATCTGTCTCTGAAAAGACGGATAACACTGTAGCACCATCATCACAATAATGTTTTCATGACTGTATACCTTCATTCTTCATTGTTGCATACATATCTTAATAATCCAAGTTTATTTGTTACAAATATTCAAATGCGAAAGAGTAGGTATAAATCAGGGAGACAGATCTAGTTTACATCCTAGTACATGAAAATAAAGTCTCCAGGTGTTTACACAGACTCGTAACATCAACAGTCCCATCCAAGCACAAAATCTCGTTCTGTTGTAGAATTGACATTGTTGAGCGGATTCGGGCTGGCTACATGGGAACCACAAATGCTAGAATCGAATTCCTCATGCATGAGGAGATCGACAACATTCCGAGCTGCAACTGTCTCGGTTTCCATTGTTGAAATGAGCCTGATGATTATGAATCACGGGCAAACAGTGCATCATTCGTGAGACTTACGGTTCAAAAGCGTTGACATAGTAGAAGCCGCGATCCACTTTGACCGGAGGGAAAGTGGCAGTAGGTGTAAGTTTGGGATAAGCATCCCACTTGATCTATTAGTAAGATTTTCATGGCGATACACAGGACTCACCTCTTTCCTATAGACCCAACCAACCTTACCCAAAAATACGTGGCTGAGGAATTCATCACTAATCCTCTCTTTTGAGAAGATCTTGACGGCCCATTCTCCTTCCCTCACAAGACCGTGGTAGGAGAGAGAATTGAATTCAGGCTCCATTTGATTATTTCGCACACCCTCATATGTAGTCAATATCATCTCAGGTATAGCTGAGGGAGTAGATTGTTTGAAGTAAGCAGGGTTAGGCTTTGGTGACGTAGTAGTCAGAAGGGTAACATGAAGATGAACATAGGGTTGTTCCGGAATCAAGTCAGCGAGAGAAGAAGGAATGGTAATTCCAGTGGAATGGAAAGGCGCAGCTAGAATAACAGCCTTATAGTGTTTTGCACCCATATTGCTCCTGATAGTCCATTGTGCGGAAGGCGTGGCCGATACTGAAATATCCCTTACCTTTCAAGTCTATTAGCACTGTGAAAAATGAAAGCTAATATAAGACTTACTTTGGTGTTTAAATGAACCTGAGCACCGGAACGCTTCAAGAATTGTTCAAAAATCTGGAAGTTTCCGCCTTTGATGCCTCTCGCGTCGTCCGTGGCCAAAGATAGTACTCCTCCCAAGCCATGAATGTCGTCGAGGTTCTGCGTATATGTAAAAGAGAATTAAAGATTTGAATTTCCAGATCCATTCAGCTTCGCGAACCTGTCCGTAGTTCACCCGTGTCGCGCCTTCAATGAGCTCAAAAGCGAAACGCTGGCCTACTCCGGCCTTAGTGAAAAGGGAGGCTGCTGTATCTTGTGTCATGTTCGAATAACCCAGTGTGGCAGAGATATTTGCAATGCTGTCCCATTTCGGTGATTCTAAAGAATAGATGGTCTGATATCTTTCGACTGCCGCCTTGACACTGTGAGAAGTAAATTAGACATGAAACTCTTGCCACTAATATGAACATCACATTTGCTGCGTTCGCTTGGGCGCAAGCACCCCGTATCGTACGATTGCCTTTATCGTATCCCACCAACTATCACCGAACTATGTGTCAAAATATCAGTCGCTGAGAGCTTGATCAATCATTGAACACCTTTACTGTAAAGACTAGATCTTCCCCGTCCCAAATTCCTGTCCGGCCGCCCGTACTAGATGGTTGCCGCGGAAGATCGAACTCGTCTGAGGCTCTCCAAAGATTTTTGTTTGCTGTAACAAAAATGGACGCGCCCACCTCAAGTGGAGGAAGACTTGAATTGTCATATGGATATACAATCACGCTTCCTGCTATTTTGAGCGATATGACAGAAATTGGACTAACTGCTCGACGCACGACCGCCAATGTAAGACGCTTTCTCATAGACATCAACCTCTACAGAGACATTGAAGCGTTCCTTGGCTCTGGATATCCAGAAGGCCGCCGAGCTTCCGCCAGCTCCGGCACCTATGACTGCGACGCGAGGGACGTCATCAACGACTACATGCTCAGTGAGCTTCGCAAGGTTTTCATTTCTCGTGAAGAATGGGAAATGGAATGGTATCTGAAAGGCAAGACATGCTGGGAGAAGGGCGAGACATGCATAACACCACATGGTGGTTGTGTTGTGAACCTGCTTCGACGCGTTCTTGCCATCAGATTCGTTGAACGTCCAAACACCAATACACACTGACGAGTACAGAAGTCCAAATCATATCAATACTATATCCGGGTCTGTAACATGGTGTTATCCGCGGATTGCATACGAGAGGACGCGGCAAGTAGTACGGGCTCTGGCTGTTCGCACGCGCGCGGACTGCGCCAGTCATACCAACCAACCAAATCAATCTTGAAATCAAATACTCATAAAACTTTGATAGTTATGACCGAGAGCGCAATTTTCCTGGACGATCCTTCACAGAATTCATCATGAGATCTCGACTTGTACAGCATCTCACTGTCCGTGTCTCCAACGACTCCCTCTCCTAGCCGCATTCAATATATGATAGCTTTGTCCTGAATTTGCATCTGGCTCACCTCGTTAATGGCTCTAGTGATGAGAATGGTACGGTAGGTATCTTGGCTATGGCCAACTTTGACATTCCTCGTCGAGCCCCATGAGTGCCCTGAAATTTCGCTTCCTTGTATTATGGAAGAATCTAGGTGAGAGTCTGGACTGCGTAGCTGCTCTGAGCGCTCTTTCCAGTCCATTCCCGTCATTTCTTGCTCTACACGTTTTATTTCTGCCCCTCAAGAGGAGCCCGTTTTAGAATGGATCAAGAGTGTAATTCTGTGATTTACAGTAGCTTGGGCGCGTCCGAGTCATTATACCGTCGAACAACTCAGTACTGCGTCCCGAAGGAATTCAGCTTTACAAAAGGTGCATAACGGTTCTTCCAACGATCAGGCCAATGACAATAAAGTTCATGTCCAAAACCATTTTGTCCGGTCCTGTGACGGTTGAATCGACTGGGCTCGGATACGCCGCACACGTTCAACTATCCTGTCGGTGTACCATCCCGAGTCATGAATTTTCAAAATTTTCTCGATGGTTGACATCGAGTGTATCCTAGGTCGGAAGCTACCGGCAAGCACACATCTCAGCTCATGTCAACTGCTCAGAGGACTCCTGTCGTCGAGCACGAGTGGCGTTCCTGGAAGGTTCTCTTCTGCCTTATCAAGAAACTGCCACTTAGAGTTGAAAACTATGCATGGGAACCCAACCCAAGGGGTGTCAGAGCGGGTAATTATGGACATGGTTGCTATGACGTGCCCCCCCCCAGTATAAGGAAATTTCTTCTGACGTGTGTCGACAACTGGCATCAACGGCATCAACGGCCATCAACGACGGCAAGGCAACAGCAAGCAACGGCATTTTGAGAGACTTTCGAGCCCATGCAGATACAACATGCCTATTCTAGCATATATACACCCTCAGACAACTGCTAAGCAATCATGTCATGATACTGTGCATACTATGTCACAGTCTACTCTTGTCTCAGTCCTTTCTAAGGGAAATAGACTAGTCCTATGTCCTAGATGCCTTGAATAAGTCAAGATAGTACTAACTAGTGTGTATTATTTATATATATCCTGCCAGATAATAGCTCTCAACCATTCATATCTATCTCA